>WOVY01014526.1:0-133857 GCA_013436015.1 Rhipicephalus annulatus | reverse complement strand
GCATAGGCCTTGACGTATGAACCTGTAATCGCTACACATCTTTCAAGCAACACACATAATCAGTGTCAAAATAGCCATAAAATTCTCAAAATAAAGTCTATATTTTTGCATTGTCGTCCCTGCTTTTTCTCTGCAGCCTCAGACATCCAGGAGCCGTAAGTTTTTGTTTTGCCACGCTCTTTTCTTTCTTTTCATATTCGAGAGGTGCAGACAAGTCCAGAGTTCAATGAAACAACATCGCTAGCGGCGTATTAGCATATTTACTCGCTCTAACATTTTCATATTTAGCCACAAATGTCGCACTTATCGTAACTTCCTCGCAGTACCTGTTATACCTGGCTGTAATAAAGGTTACAACCGTATGCTGCACCTTCGGTTTAGTATAGTTAAAAACTGTAAATCCCAGTAACCGTAAAATTGGACATGCAACGATTACAATAGAAACCACGAAGGCTGGCATTTGTCATTATTCGGTTTTATACAGCAGTTTGATGTAACGAAAAAGTAAGGGTAGAGCCTTTTCAAAGCAATTGAACTTGTCGAGACAATTATGCGCTGTCACGCTAGCTCTCGCTACCACTCACGATGAGCACCCTCTTCCTTGGGCGTATGAAAAATCTCTTTGGCCTTCGGAAAAGGCGTGGCGTATAATGAGGCCTTCTCTTACGCCTACAGCGAGTCTCCTCCTCGTCACTGCGCATAACCTCATCGCGCACTTCATGCCCTTGCTTTGGTGTTCGCATGTCCAACCAACATAGGGTATTTGTCGAGCTAACCTTTACAGCCAACGCCACAAATAAATACCACTTCCTCCTCAGCACCATCTGCATATGTATCTGGTAACCGAAGCGTGACACGACGGACACTCCTCAGTCATCAGCATTCTCCGTAGAACAGCTTCGCCTTAAGAAAGAGTCGCAGACTGAATCTATGCTGAGATTATTGGCGCATAACAATTCCACAAATTCATCTAGAAATGAGTAATGGTTGTCCCCTAGGAATAAATGTTCTTGCAGGGTTTTCGGGTTTGGCTGCATTACGCATATTTAACTGATTTTTTAGACTTCTAATGCCAAAAAAGGTATATTACGTATTTGCTTCGATCTAAGTATTTTCTGGTTGCTTTCACTTAGCCATATTATCAATACATAGTATCGTGACAGCGACTGACGTTTAGCACTCGTTGGCGTTATAGAAACATTTTCTCGATACGCTTCTGCAATTCTCTTGCATTAGGCCTTGATGAATATTCAGTAAATTAGAGTGTTCGGACTTCAATATCATTATTAGAATTTTGACGTGAAAAATATTCATTAATCATGATTACGCAGAATGCCGCAGTAGATGGCTCTGTAAATTTCCTCCTCGGACATCGTTATCACGCCAAATAATTGCAAAAGCGCAACAATGCAATATTATAACAAAATCATTGATTTTCAGCTCATTTATTTCATGCTTGTGTTTCAGCTTCATAACAAAAGTTTTAGTTTTGGTCTTTTTTTACCAAACGTCATGCTAAATGATTGAAGAGCGGTTTTTGCAAGATGCCCAAGTCTTCGTCACTCTTGAAAAAATATTGCTTAATCGTGCAATCTCCATCCAAATCGTTTTGTGGCCTGCTCATTTTAGTATCTTAGACTACGTATGTTATAGTATAAATAAAAACAGTGCAGTTTTTTCTTGCACGTGTGTGACTAATTTTACTTCAGTTTGCGAAGTGAAAATTTTCTAATTTTATGTGCATTTTGTTTGATTTCGGTAATGTTATAGGTACGTTCAATGTTTGGTCATTATTTGTTTTTGTTTTCTTTTGACACGACAACCCTTTAAACCAAAACGTTGACTGCAAATCTATGCTACTAGCATGCTATTATGCGAGCACCTTGACTTCATCGAAACAAATGTATAGCCAGAGTTTTCGGTACCTGAACTTTTTCTGTTGTGTACGAGGACGAACCACCAAAATTTTCTAGGATAGAATAAATGAACTCGCAAGCGTCAACCGCCCAGATAATAACTGCCATATGATGAAGCGCCGCGGCGAAACACAATTATTGGAAGACCCTTGAGCATAGCCTTCTAGAGTAAAACGCGATTGTGTATCAAGGTTCTCTTCTCAACGCATCCTCGATCGAAACGCACTTCTGTATCATATGTGTTTTTGCCATTGGACTACGGGCATCGAATGCTCATGATGTCTCCCACATTCTGATTAGCTGAAATATTCTCTAACAAATGTCAGCGTAAGGCATTTTTTGTTCATACATGCTCTTATCTTTATGAAAACATCGGCATGGTTTTTCACTGGAATGACCTTGAAAATTTTCATCAGATACTACTTTCTTTGTTAGAACTGGCATACACTAATGCTACAAATTCATGTGCGCACTGAGGCGGCTCATTAGATGTGCGGGCTGAATTTTCTTTTGCAAGCTCTATCATATCGACAATGACGCCGATATGATATAGCTTGCATTTTTATCGGTATTTCGTAGCTAATCATCCACATCGACCGACGTGCAAGTCACGTTCATTAGGCGAAAAAATAACCAATCAGCCTACTCATATACTTTGCGGATAAAGGCACCTATAATTTATATATTACGTGACTTTGGTGATTATAATATAACCTCAATAAAAGAACCAGAAGAGGAAGGCAAGGCACTTATAGGGGACGCTAATTGCCACTCATTTAAGTGCACTGTTGTAAATACGATTGAGATTTGAATAAACTAAGGTGGACCAAAAGGCAACTTGCCGCCTGCAGAGGTCGAACCTACAACCTTCGTTAACGGTTCTTCGATCATAGCGAGTCTTTACTCTTCATGAGACTACAAATGGCAATTCTGCATAGCGGCCACACCACGTCACTTTTAGATGTGCGAGTAATTGTCATATCAGATTTACGTTGTGTTTAAAACACTAATCAAGCTATTGCCTTACCATGTGACAATAAACTTTAATGTGTGATAAACTATTAATTGTTGAGTGTATTTTTGTATTCTTATCTGCTGAGAAATCTACACACATTCATTTTAAAGTAGTGACCATATTGTTACGTATATATTGTGAAGGAAGACCAAGAAACGAAGAAGCTTAAAGGGGCGTGCGTTTTTTAGGCAGTCATAAGGACTCTGGCCTGTTTGTTTTTTGTCACAGTAAGCACATCCTGTATAAACGCCACCAACTTTTTAACAGTATTTACCCACGCATTCTGAAACAAGCGTTGACTCCACTTTCACCCTGCCTTGACCGAGCTGAGCACAGCGCTTCCACTCGACTGAAAGTTACTGAGTGGTTCTGGCGAATCGATGCGGGTATTGCTCAAATGTAGCGAGCATTCTAGCCTTTGACACTCTCGAGTCGAGGTGGAATGCCAAATGAAAGGAAGTTTTTGAATACGTGGTTCAGTAATATTTCTAAATAAATGAAAAAAATGAACTTATTTGCAGAGTCCCCCAAGCAGGACAAACATTGTTGGCAGTTGCCATGTGCGTATGCCTGGGGGTCTTGTTCTGCCTTTTAGTTTTACTCGGCTTAACTACAGCCAATACAGGTATGTGCACCCTTCACACTCCTTTTGACCGAAATACACGTGTCAAATAGAAAACATAAAAAGTTCATGTTACGTTGAATTTTTCTTGGCATTTGTAAGCTAGCATTACTGAGCTGCAGCTTATTTTTCATACTGTGCTGATACAGCTGGTGTTTCATATGTCTGTCTATAAGGCGGAGTAGTTTTTCCCTCTTCCCAAGCACTTTTTATTTCTTTGCTGTCAGGAAAATGAACTCTTCATTTGTCCTACACTTAATTGTGTAATTATGTATTTAGATTTATCAAAAAATTCTCTGTGAAAAAAAGTATTGCCAGTATTATTTATGACTTCAAGTTACACTAGCAGAAAAGCAAACACGGGAATTATTTTTATGCTGCTCCACCACAGCATAGTGCGAAGTGAGGAGACAGCGTAAATCTTGAGGATCGACAAGGGTCTGCTCACTTGTACTCGGCTTTGTATTGCGTGGGTATTTAGCAATGGTAGTCACTGACGAATATCCAAAGCAGAAGTTTCAGCAGTGTTTCTGTTGGTTTTCATTCGTTCCTTGCAATAATGGTGACTGTAGAGCAGGTAGGTTTTCGGTGTCAATCACAAAATGTCGAATTACTTGGTCGTAAAACAAAGAATTTCATTACTTTAGATAAAGACGAAAAAGTAGAAGCAATGAAAAAAATCGCGGGAACAGATGATAACACTGCATACGACGTCGCATCAAAATTTCCCTTATGTTGCCAATGTGCCACGTAGTTCGAAGCAACGAAGAGAGCTCAATATACAAAATCAGCACATTAGTGATCCGTGCTGTTGTGCAGTGTTACATCTGGGCTTGTCGGTATAGTATCTTGTGGACAAAAGTGTATCCTAACATGGCGGACGCAAGTAAAACACGACGGAGACGCACTCTTGGCGCTGAGTGTGTGTTTCATTTTTTGTGTGTGTGTTCTGCATCAGACGCGCTGCCCCTTACGTCACAAACTGCGCATTGCTCTGTAGCTTTGGACGAATCTACTGACACCCCCGCGGAGGACCTCGTTTACGCTAGTGGAGCCTCCTCCTCTCTACCCGAGAATATATTAGTCCTAGAAACGGTTTCAACGAATCGGCACATTGAAGGCAGCCCAAGGGTCACGTCATGGAGGATGTCTACCTCAGCACACAAAGGTACGTGCAGATTCTGCTATTTTACGTGCGAGGTTTTAAAGTGGCTTCGAGGACAAAGCGATACAGCCTATATGAATATACGAGTGCCCAGCAATGCCAACATTTACCGGAGCGTAGCAATCTACTGTGCAAGACTGGCACTTTGTCTAAGTCCCACTACACGTCTACTGCTTCATAGTGACCTGCTGCCAATGTTGTTTTCTTTATTGCGCCAAGTATGAAATAAATTATATGTGCAGCAAAGACAAAATCTGAGCAATTGCTCATAATATGAATACGACACATGTTTTCTTGAGCGAAAAGCTTGTGCTTAGTCACGAATGACGGGATCAGGTCAAAGCAGAATCATTTTCTGATTCATTTTATTTTTCGCGTCAACCAAAGGAAAGAATACATGATTAGTATATACAGAAGAACGTATCATAATTACAAACTGAATTCGGACCTCTTGTACATGACAACATAGTGAATAACACAAGTAAATTGGCAAATACGGGTGTTAGTATAATTAGTAATAATATTATAATATATAGACTGATTGCAAATTGAGTAAGGAAATATCTTATAAACAGATTTAACAAAAACAGTGAACAAGTAATGTGCCATACTCGAAGAGAGTAAGAACAGTGTGGGACACAATTCAAAAGGAATGAACAGAATGCAGTATAAAACATAGTAAAGTTCAAATCATTAAACAGTATATAAAACAAATAGACGAAATCACAGAAAGAGGACAAAAGAATGAGGACAGACGAGGAAGATAGACAGAAACTACCGGATGAGAACACCGGAAGTAGTGAAAAACCGGAATCAGACAAATCAAACAGAAAATGCCCAAGTTCAGATCGGAACCTATGAGAATTTACTAATTTTAGAGTAGACGGTAGCGAATTCCAAAAAGCAAGTGCTGATAAATGTAACTACTGCTTGCCGTAGTTTGTGCGAACCGATGGGCAAAAATAATATTGTTTCCAGTGAATGTACAATTGTCAGTATTAATGAGGGATGCCCTTGGTATTAAGGACACCAGGATACCATTCTGTAGGAGCCTAAGTAGAAATATGGTGAGATTATATATATTAAGATCGGACACACTCAGAATATTGTAGGAGTGCAATAACTCATTCGCGTTAACAGAATGCGATGTAAAATTCATTGGACGAATGGCCTGGTTTTGAATGGTATGCAATGATGACAGGTGACTGCTGTATGTGTCACCCCATGATTCAATGTTGTAATTGAGGTGAGAATGCATGAAAACATAATAAAGGGATAAGAGAGTAATAAAGGAGAAATGCAATTGCGCTTTGACAAGAATGCGTATACCGTGAGCCAGTTTCTTTTTTTACAGTAGACAGGTGTAGAATAAATTTAAGGGAGCAGCCGAGTTACACACCTAAAATGTACAGTGATCAACTGGAGACATAATGTGACTGTTGATGAAAATGGATTGACAAAGATCAGACGGACGTTGGCGTAGGGTAAAGATGACCAAATTGGACTTATTATGGTTGATTTTCAGCTTGTCATGTGTGCACCACGAGAAAATTTTCAGAAGACCTTCATTTAGCATACTACTTAGTTTGGATAGGCAGCCGTTTAAATTTAACAGCTTTTTTGCCTGGGGAAACCCGAACTGTTTTGTGTTGAAAAAATAAATAAATAAATAAGCGAAATATTGTCCTATTGTCCTCGTATAGAATACACTTAGATGATGAAAGGCTAGTCAGCAAGTACTGATAAAAATTTAAGAATGTAGGGGACCTAAGATGGGCCGCTGCAGTACACCTGTATTCGTAGTTGCTTCTTTAGAATAAGATCCAGAAATACCAACTATTTGTTTTTTGTCATGTAGATAACTTTTCATTAAAAGCAAGGGCAGACTGGTTATTTCAATAGCTTCAAATTTTGCAAGAAGAATGCGGTAAATAATAGAATGAAAGGCCTTAGATAGGTCTTCAAATATTGATGCTGCAAATTCACTTCTATCAATTGCCTTTTTGAGGTAATCGGTAAGTGTTATAAGCACTGTATTTGCAGAACATCCGGAGCTAAAGACGGCTGTCCATCGCCGAACCTGCTTTTCGCGTTTGTATTGTACCAGATGTCGATATATAAAATATATAAAGAAGGACTGTAAAAATTTGTGAACGTTGAGTTTAATATAACACTACTTTTGTGGACTCGGAGGATGCCTGTTGAGCCCTCACCCACGCTACCATCTTGAACACCCACTCCGCAAGTTGAAAACCACATACCACGCACCATATGAGTTGCCACTTTTCCTCGCCCCTGAGCGCGAGGCTCTTTCTGGTACTGCACACATGCATCTACGTAGGTGAGAACCCCTGGCACACGAAGGAAGGTCCTTCCAACCTAGATGGGTATGACAAAAACACGCAGTGTCTCAGATATTGAATTTTCACGACTACTACGACCTAAAATCTTATGGTACCCTCCAACAAACAACACAAAGTTCCTTCGTAATTTCAAGAAGAGTACAAAGAAATGCCGACATTTTATTATCAACACTGCAGTTGTACCTGCTTCGATGCGTATAAACGTGCAGTTATGAAGTGTAGGTAGGTGGAAAGTACTGAATAATATGACATAAGAGCTGCACGTTTTATGTAGTGGCCCCTTCATGTTTTTGTGTTGAGCTGTAAGATGAATGAATACTGCTTATAGATAAAACTTCCCGCAGCAACTACGGCAATGGCTACAACAGCAAATGTCGCGACTATGACTACAGCAAGCTGGATAATGCCGAGCACGACAGCAGCGACCACAGCTGCGGCTACCTTAACGACTTTAACTACAAAAACCACGACTACCACTGCAACGACCCTGACTGTGCCGGCTACAACAACCTCGACTATACGGAGCACGACGGCAGTAAACACGATTGTGCCTACCACTACGACTGCAGCCACGACTACTACTTCCCACAACAAAAAGAACCACGACGAGTGCAATGACCACAACCACCACAAGAACCACCAAAGGAACAACCACCGCGACTACAACCACATCAACCGTGACCAGTACTACCACGATCGCTACTACAACCACTACTACCACGACGACAACGACTACACTGAGCCCAGGTAAGCACATGTTTTTCATACACTCCTGCACATAACCTCCATGTCAGGTATATATTTTATATATATGTTTAAAGTGAAATGTCTTATAGATTGATACAATTGAGAGAGTGAGTGGTATTCATGGCTGGATGCGTGCTAAAGTTCATCAACTTGAAATGAAGAAGCAGTGCTGGAACAGGACGGAGACGAGAAGACAAAAACTTGACGCTGTCGAGTCTTCTAGTCTCCATCCTCCTCCTGCGTGGAGTCTTCTTTCATAGTCAGTATGTACCAACCAGCCCAATTCAAGACGCTAATAAAAAATCATTAAATCGTTACCTTAGGGAATAGCCAAGATTAGCGAATGCAATGGTGAAACTGGCAAGAGTAGCCTGTATTTACCTCACTTCTGTCATTGCGGAAGGGTGGTGGAGAGCGCACTTCAGTAGAGCTTACGAACTTAACACGAAATTTTTACTTGGCTGAGTTGCTTCCCTTCGTTTGCCCAGAGTTACATTCCTCAGCTGAGGATGTAGCCTCTGTTCATTGCAGATGGAAGTTTTTCAGAAGTCCTAAGCAAGTGTCGCGTACCTTTTGTTGGTGGGTATTCGAACATATTGTTCCCTTCGAGCCTTGTCGTGGCACTCCAGTTACGCCACCACCTTCACCCAAAACGCAATGTCTTAAGCTATTCGCTGTTGCATAGCCTTGGCTTCCAGAGCACGGAACACTGGGTAACCACATCTTCGTCTGGTTCATACTCTGGCAACTTGCCACCGTTTTTCCTCTTACACCGACTCTCAACTTCATCCTCACCACACTCTTCGCAGAACTTCGTAGCAATCTGCGCTGAGCGTCAGTGCTTTCATTACTCCTTTATATTTGCGTAGTACTTATACGAGTAACAATTAAGCGAAGCATAAAAATGAAGCTATCATTCTTAGAGTGGCAAAATGAAGATGTGAGGGACGTCGGGGCTAGTAGCGCTTTCGCTGCTGGTCCACCTTCGATGACTGGCCGTACACGAATTATGTGGATTCTACCCAGCCGCAGCTCCTATAGTGGGGACTGTGCGACTCATGTGCGACTCGTTGCTCCACCGGCGATATTTTATCGGCAACTTCATTTAGGGAAAGACATTGTTCAATGCAACATTACACTCAGCGATCACCCCACCAATCGAATACAACATCTATTTGTACTTTGCTGGCAGTACAATGGAACAACACAACCACTTCGCGGGATCGAATCCCGGCTGCGGCGGCTGCATTTCCGACGGAGGCGTAAATGTAGGTCACGTGGTTGCTTGGGCAAGTTAGTACGACATGATTCGTTATGGCGCTGTTTCTATGTGAAACGGAAATGTAGGCCCGTATACTCCGATCTGAGTGAAGTTTAAGAGCCCCAGGTGATCGAAATTTCCGGAGCCCTTCAACACGGCGTCTCTCATAATCATATGGTGGTTTTGGGAGGCTAAACCCTACATATCAATCAATCAATCAACACAACCACTGAAAGTCTTGCAGTACTGTTGGATTTCCGCACTTAATGAAGCTGGCGTTCCTGATGGACGCACCTCTGCTTGGTAATTAACATCATGATTTTAAGAGAAGGGCAGCCACCTTAAAAAAGAACAAATTGATACCCTAATGATAACTTTGTTGGAAATCGAGTCAATAAAGCTCCCGCCAAGCAAAGCTCCATGAGGGGAACCACGACGTCTTTATTGCGATAGCAGTTGCATGAACAATCTCAGCGAACTTTCCCGTCACCTTTATGTCATGAATATGAATATAGATTGCTAGATAAAACACAAATAAAACAATTTCGATGCACCCCACCAGGCAATTCAAACAATCTAACCGGGAATTCAAGCAGTGACGCTCCGCAGCGTGCTGCTTTAGAGCACTGAGCCACGCGTCATTCATGTTTCGATGCAAGAGGGGTGAGATATTTACCTCTGATGGCTTCCAGATCTCAGACGAGCTTGAGCGCATTTGCTGGCACGCATCGTTCCTAGAGTTTTTTACGCTTCTAAAGCTGTCCTTGAGACGGACACGCATAACTGGCCCCTTTCTGTGAACGCTCGCGTTGTTGAACAAAAAAAAATCACAGCATATCCGCGGAGTGACTGATGATGAGTGGGGCGAAGCGTCCGTCAGTCCATCCGCGCTTCTGTCCGTTCGTTCGTTCTTGCTTCCGTTTTTGGGTGCGTAAGTCCGAGAGACCATCCATGCGTCCGTCTGTGCATCCTTCTGTACGTTCGTGCGTCCGTCCATGAATCCTTGCGCCTGTTCATACGTCCATCCCTGCATTCGTCTGTGCGTCGATACCAGTGTACGTCCTTGCGTGCGTCCGTCCGACCATCCGTCCGTCTGTCCGTGCGTCTGTTCATTCGTCCATGCGTTCGTGCATTCAGCTATCCGTGCATATTTTTGTGTGTCTGTTCGTCCGCGCGTTCGTCCATGCGTCCATTCATCTAGCGAACACGCCAAGTACCGTTATCTCGCATTTTTTCATGTGTTCATCATATAAGTACCGCCATCAAGCGGACATTCCAAGGACTAAACGAGAGGTGGCTACCTACTACAAGGATGTCGACGACGACGACTATTACTACTACTACATACATACATCGCGGATGGGCCACCCACGGCTTGGTGCTTCACACCTAACAATATGTGAGAGCGTCTAGTTTTATTTCTTGGCACTAATTGAACGACACAAGTATAGTGAAAGTTGTTAGATTACACTTGTTCTGTTCGCGCTGGAGCGTTCATGTTGAGCTTCCGTCTATGTGCTTCAGCTGCTCGCCAAAGGTGTGCAGCTGCTTAGAGTTGTCTATGTAACACTCAAATTTTTTGCTGTCAATTTCATTGCTTCGCTCTTATGGTGAAACTGTGACTATTTTCGCGTTAATTTTTTAACACCAAAGTGTTTTAGGCTGGCATTCACCAATACTTCAGTGACATATTTCAGTCACTGAAATGATGTCAAAAATACGCACAATCAGAAAAAACACAAAAAAAGCTTGCTTAGAGAGGTTCGAACCCATGAAGCCGGGTACGCTAACCACTGCGCCAAAGTCACTTACTATGTACGCATTGAGCGATACGTCCTTTATATCTACCACTGTAGTGTTTCAGCCTTCTTGGTAAAGTGCAGTAATTCATCATGACCATGGCCTATGCGATTGGTTTATTAAACACGTCGTTTCTAAGCGTCCGTCCGATTCGACGTTTTTCCCAAAGCAAAAGTGCGATCACGGCTGGTCTGGAGTCGACCCTCGCTCTCTCTTTTTACAGCCTAAGCAGCCGTCGCGAGTACATTCGAGATGATTTTTTTACAGTGACCACGGCGCTATCCGCGTGAGGGCGTCGCGAGCCAACCCGGCAAAGCGAGTTTGGCCGCATGTTCATCATTATCATCATCATCATCGTCAGCCTGACTACGTCCACTGCAGGAGAAAGGCCTCTCCCTTGTTCCGCCAGTTAACCTGGTCCTGTGCTTGCTGCTGCCAATTTATACCCGCAAACTTCTTAATTTCATCTGCCCACCCAACCTTCTGTCTCCCCCTAACCCGCTTCTCTTCTCTGGGAATCCAGTTACTTACCCTTAATGACCAGCATTTATCCTGTATACGCCCTACATGCCTGGCCCATGTCCATTTCTTCTTCTTGATTTCGGCTATGATATCCTTAACCCCCGTTTGTTCCCTAATCCACTCTGCTCTCTTCTTGTCTCTTAAAGTTACACCTACCATTTTTTTCCATTTCTCGCTGCGTCGTCCTCAATTTAAACTGAACGCTCTTTAAAAGTCTCCAGGTTTTTGCTCCGTAGCTAAGTACTGGCAAGATACAGCTGTTATATACATTCCTCTTAAGGGATAGTGGCAATCTACCTGCCATAATTTGAGAGTGCTAGCCGAATGTGCTCCACCCCATTCTTATGTGCTCCACCCCATTCCTATTCTTCTAGTTACTTCAATCTCGTGGTTCAGCTCTGCGGTTATTACCTGCCCTAAGTAGACATAGTCTTTTACAACTTTAAGTGCACTATTACCTATCTCGAAGCGCTGCTCCTTTCCGAGGTTGTTGTACATTACTTTCGTTTTCTGCAGAATATTTTAAGACCCACCTTTCTGCTCTCCTTGTCTAACTCCGTGATCATGAGTTGCAATTCGTCCCCTGAGTTACTCAGCAATGCAATGTCATCGGCGAAGCGCTTGTTACTAAGGTATTCTCCATTAACTCTTATCCCTAACTATTCCCATTCTAGGCTTCTGAAAACCTCCAGTAAGCACGCGGTAAATAGCATTGGGGAGATTGTGTTCCCCTGCCTTACACCCTTCTTGATTGGCATTCTGTTGCTTTCTTTATGAAGCACAATGGTAGCAGTTGATCCCCTGTAGAATTCTTCCAGAATATATATATATATATATATATATATATATATATATATATATATGTATACTTAATCTACGCCCTGATTCCGCAGTGTCTGCATGACGGCTGATATTTATACTGAATCAAATGCCTTCTCGTAATCTGTGAAGGCTATGTATAGTGGATGGTTATATTCTGAGCATTTTTCTATTACCTGATTGATAGTTTGAATGTGGTCTATTGTTGAGTAGCCTGTTCGAAATCCTGCTTGTTCCTTTGGTTGATTGAATTCTAACGTTTCTTTACTCTGTTAGCAATTAGCTTGGTAAATAGCTTGTATACTACAGAGAGCAAGCTGATCGGCCTGTAATTTTTCAAGTTGTTGTCCTCTCCTTTCTTATGTATTAAGATGATGTTAGCGTTTTTCCAAGACTCTGGTACTCTTCCCTTCAGGACACACCTCGTAAACAGGGTGGCTAGTTTTTCTAACACTATCTGTCCTCCACCTTTCAGCAGATCTGGTGCTACCTGATCCTCACCAGCAGTTTTTCCTCTTTGCATGCTCTCCAAAGCTTTTCTGACTTCTTCTATCATTACTGGTGGAGTGTCATCTGGGTTACTGCTAGTTCTTATAGTATTAAGATCGTGGTTCTCTCGGCTGCTGTACAGATCTCTGTAAAACTCCTCCACTATTTTCACTATCTTATCCATATTGGTAGTTATCTTGCCTTCTTTGTCCTTTAGTGCATACATCTGACTTTTGCCTATCCCAAGTTTTCTCTTCACTGATTTGACGCTTCCTCCGTTTTTCAGAGCGTGTTGAATTCTCTCCATGCTATACCTTCTTACATCGCATACCTTACGTCTATTAATTGACTTCGAAAGCTCTGCTAGTTCTATTTTGTCTGTTGTACTTGACACTTTCATGATTTGACGCTTCTTAATTAGGTTCTTCGTTTCCTGGAAAAGCTTGTCACTGTCCTGTCCAACTACCCTGCCTCCAACTTCCCCTGCACACTCCGTGATGAACTCGTCAGATTATCATTCATTGTATCTACGCTAAGGTTGGTTTTCTCACTAAGAGCCGAGTACCTGTTCTGCAGCGACACTCTGAATTCCTGTACTTTCCCTCTCAGTGCTAGTTCATTGATTGGCTTCTTGCGTATCAGTTTCTGTCGTTCCTTCTTCAAGTCTAGGCGAATTCGAGACCGTACCATTCTATGGTCGCTGCATCGTACCTTGCCAACCACTTCCACATCCTGCACGATTCCTGGGTGTGCACTCATTATAAAGTCTATTTCGTTCTTATTTTCGCCATTAGGGCTCCTTAATGTCCACTTGCGGTTTTCTCGTTTTTGGTAGAAGGTATTCAAAATCTGTAAATTATTGCGTTCTGCGAATTCTACAAGTAGCTCTCCTCTGGCGTTTCTATTACCGGTGCCATAATCTCCTACTGCTTGGTCTCCAGCCTGCTTCTTCCCTACCTTTGCATTTAAAGTCACCCATCACTATAGTATACTGTGCTTTTCCCTTACTTATTGCCAATTCGACGTCTTCATGGAAGCTTTCAACTGAAGCGTCATCATGGCTGGATGTAGGTGCGTAAGACTGTACCACCTTAATCTTGTATCTTTTATTCTGTTTAATTACGATACCTACCACCCTTTCATTAATGCTACAGTATTCCTCTATGTTGCCAGCTATGTTTCTGTGAATTAGGAACCCCACTCCCAGTTTTCTTCTGTCTGCCAAGCCCCGATAGCAAAGAACGTGCCCATTCTGCAGCACCGTATAGGCCTCATCTGTCCTCCTAACCTCACTGAGCCCTATTATATCCCATTTACCACCCTCTTGCTCCTCGAATAGTACAGCTAGACTTCCCTCACTAGATAAGGTTCTAGCGTTAAACGTTGTCAACGTTGGCAATGTTTAACGCCGCGTGTTCGTCGCATTGCAAATCAGTTTTCCCGGCCACTTTCTCGTGCTGAATACTTCCTCCGCATGTAGAAAGCCAGGAGAATAGTAAAGGTGGGTGTGTGGACTCTCTGGCTTTCTCGCAACTCATGCATTAGGCAGTGAATACGCGCACGCAAAGCTAAAGAGATTTCAATTTTGAAGACTGGAACAACTTATATTTACTTAAATCTAACATGCTTGAGGCTCGTGTGTTTAGCTTTATCACTTTGACGCACGTTAAAAACTCAATATGGTTGAAGCCCCGCCGTAGTGGTCTAGTGGCTAAGGTACTCGGCTGCTGACCCACAGGTTGTGAAATCAAATCCCGGTGGCGGCGGCTGCATTTCCGGTGGAGGCGGAAATGTTGTAGGCCCGTGTGCTCAGATTTGGATGCACGTTAAAGAGCCCCAGGTGGTCGAAATTTCCGGAGCCCTCTAATACGCGTCTCTCATAATCATATGGTGGTTTTCGGACGCTAAACCCCACATATCAAATCATCATATGGTTGAAATTCCAGGAGCTTTTCACTACGGGGCCATATTTAAACAGGCATATTGGGGTTTCGATATGATAAACGTGTGGTTGTCAAACTCATAGCCTGTACTATGATAGGTTAAGTAGCCATATAGTTGAGATTACGGGCCACTTTGTTGTGGCTGAGCCCATCGACCGTACTTCGTGTGTATAGGGTTTTAGTGCCACAGCCGGAAAGCTGCTGGAGTGAAAATTGTTGCTGGAGTGGAAGTGAATTTTCCTATCCAAAGTTTTTCTGCACTTATTGTGGCTTTTGTGTCTCCTAGATAGGCATACTGTCAGCTTTCGGCAAATGACGCACCTTCGGGAACGGCGCGCTTTTTTTGCCAAGTGAAAT
This sequence comes from Rhipicephalus annulatus, assembly GCA_013436015.1. Taxonomy (NCBI): domain Eukaryota; kingdom Metazoa; phylum Arthropoda; class Arachnida; order Ixodida; family Ixodidae; genus Rhipicephalus; species Rhipicephalus annulatus. The sequence goes on along the minus strand of WOVY01014526.1, from coordinate 118,838 downwards.
TGTGAGGTGGTGTAGTCTCGCTAGCATCGGTAGAACATCACAAATATCTTCAATATTTGAAGTGATAATGACGTCCCAAGTGTCGGTGATTTTGCGTTATGATGGTGTCGTAAGACAAATTTTTTTACGCGATGAGTCTCTTTCACAATACTAGTGTTGACTCCTCCAACGCCAACGCTCAGTTTTTGTTTGATGAGGCATATCTATGGCTCTCCTCCTGATATAGAATAGAAGTAACAGACACCGAAGAGTCATGCTGTGTTTTGTTGCTGTCTATTCCCAGCGAAACTGATAATCTGCACCGTAAGCGAGACAGCCACCTCAGAAGACATGTACCCGGACGCCGAGTACTGTGACTACGTCTTCTATACCAACGTGATCACATCAAACGGCCACATTCAAGCGGAAAAGGACCCCGTCAGTTGGAATGTCTTCCAGAGGAGGGGCCCAAAGTACAGGCGTGTGCAGCTGGGAATTTCGTTCGATTTTCAGTAAGTGAGATACGTTGTAGGTACCACTTATATATATTTATGCTGTTACAAGAGACACCTTTCTGGTAAAGAGGAGGATAACACTTGGAAACAGGAAATTACCTCTTTATTGTTTTTGTCAAAGGCAGTCATCGTTCTTTATAGAGGGAAACACACAGTGATCGATGTTTGCTAAGGTGATTCTATTGCTCTTACATAATTTCCGCAGTGCTCTTTAGTGATAATACATATCCTAAAGGTGAGCCGATTCATGATTACCAAGTAATCAAGCTGTTATTTTGATGTAAAAAACCCGCCAAGTTGAGGTGGCTTGTATAATCACCGCAATAAAATTTGAACTTTTAATGCAGAAATGTAACTCCAAATGGTTTGGACGATGCCTCCAGCGATCTTGATGCACTACGGAGGGAAGGCATGCGGCACTATGGACTCCTCACTGTGCTTTCGTTTCAAAAGAACTTCCGGGAAACCGTTTGGAGCACGAAGGACGTACTTGAGGTGCGTGTTTGCGGCACTTGAATGCATAAAACTTTTGAATTGGTACGTACAGTAGTTGTACTGCACATTGCGTTCCGTTATTCAAGACATCAGAAAAAATAAGTCACAGCTTCTCCGCAAGTGTTAAGCAGTGCGAGCGGCAAACATAAATTGGTGCATTAAATAGAGTAAGGTCTATTAAAATGCCATCCGAAATAAACATAGTAGAGTGAGCTGAATTTCGGGTGTTCTGTCGCCTCTACGCGAAGCGTGCGGCGATAGCACAAAACGGGCAAAGGTGCGAGACGTTCACTGAAGTTCATGGAAGAAATGCACCCGACGGCAATATTTTGATCGAAATTTGCAATTGTCGCCTGAACAACGCAGCTCCTCCTCCACTGGCACCCCTTACTCGCTCTTTGCTTGTGGAGCCGGCTGGTGCATTTTATGTTAGCTTGAGCTACAGAACCCTGAAACCTTTGCAAGCTTTCTCTCCCACGTGAATTCTAGGGCGCGCGGGGTGATTTAATCAATTAGCATTTGATATAGAACATGATGGCCACTGCTAAGTGAACCTCGAGTTCACATATAATTGGTGTTGCTATCACGTATACTATTTTTACCCATCTGCATCAGTGAGGCAGCGCTCCTTCGGTATTACGAACGCATGCCGTGTCACCGAATGTAAAATGCGGTATATATTGTTTGATATGTTAGACCGTTTATACAGGATGACACCGACGAAGTGCGTGCCATAATTTGTGGGTATTAAATGTAAAAAAAAATTAACAACCAAAGGGCGACGATTTGCGCTGGGCATCACTAAATATCAAATCATCGTCGCCTCTTATTCTTCCTACACACGAGAAAATGCAGCTCCACTGCCAAGCGACTTAAGGAATAGCGTAGCAAGGGCATGCAGCAAAGTTGGCAAGGTGAATACACTTTCGTGTTAACTGTCGACGAATAGATCTCACGCAAGCCTACTGCTTTTTTCTAGCGTGAGTAGAACCTTGTTGGGGAGATTCACAAGTGCAGTGCAGAACATGTGAGCTACATTTCTTTTTTGCTGAACTTCAATACGAACTTTCTGCTCATTACAGCAACTGATATACGTGTCGTGTGGAGGGATTTTCGTGAGATTGTTTGCCTTTTCGAATGCACTGCCGTAAAAACGCGGCAATAGAAAAAATCATCTGTTGAGACTGGTCGTGGTAACCTCTCATGAGGGGTGCCGGAGTCTCCCGCATGTTTACGGAATGTTTTTTAAGAACCTTGAGTAAAATACTGCAACTACTTCTGGGTCAGATATATTGTATGCGTTTTACTTTTCTCGTTCATTTTGCCTGGTTTCGAGCAATGTTAACCTCAATATTATTTATTTTTGAGCGCTTTACTGGTGGCCTGGCCATGCGAGATGAGATCCATAAATGAACAATGCGGGCCTCTAAACTGGCACGCACTCACAGGAGACCCTAAAGCCACCTAAAATCACTTATCGGCCCCGATGGGAGGAGGTCTCGTATTAGCTTATGCAAGTGGATTTCAACATCGAAAAAACCTATATTGCGCCCTACGAGCAGCCCGTGATGATAAAGTTAGAATTGTCGTTGTTGCTTTTAAAATTCTTTGTATGATTACTGGGCCAACAAAGTTAAACTACTCTCTCAAAAAAGAAAAAAAAAACTTTCGTCAGGGCTGCAATGAGACTGGTACAATTTGCTTCACCTATGAAAGAATGCTGGCATAAAGGGGTATTACCAGCCAAATAAAAAATTTCCGGGGAACGTACAAAGGAATGATGGCATGTAATTTATTGCCCTACGATGGCTCCTTGTATAACAACGCACAGGTCTCCTCATTTTTTTATAAATCTTCTTATACTTTCTATAGGCCAAAAATTATATTTTTAAATGGGCACCGGTAACTAAAAAAATACTGGCCTACTTACGATCATTTTGCATCTGCCGTGGTTTTCATTGGCGAACACGGCTCGAACGCGAAACTGTATGTCACGCCGACGGCTGTTTGAAGGATTGAACATGCTACCAGACGTGTGCTTAGATTTAGGTGCGCGCTAGAGGTCCCTAGGTGGTCGAAATTCACTGAGCACTGTAGTATGGCGTGTCTCACATCGTGGTTTGGGGATGTATAACAATTAATAAACTCTACATTTTATGGTGTTCCAGAGAATGAAAGAGATACAGCGCGAGGAGACATCGAAGATTGTCCTCGCTATTGGCTCCTATGATTTCGATGGTACTAATAAAAATAACATGAGACACGTCTTTCGTGACGCAGTAAAGTAAGTAATTCGAGTGTACATCCTTCCTCTTTTGCCTTGATTGAGGGCTTCACACCATGACGAAGTGAAATTTTGGTGAGATCGTGGGGAGGCCTACTTGCTTGTAACTGTGACGGCGTTAGTACCTTCACAGACGTTCAGCGGTTCTTGTACATAAAATTTGTCAAAATGTGCTCGACAACCAAATATTTATTGTATTAGAAAAAAGAAGGAAGGAAGGCACTGAGGAGGATTTTTGGGTAGGAGAAGATTGATAGGCACACCCTAGATCACGCGGGCTAAGAAGCTAACAGCACCAAAGCAGATTCATGGGGCTCAGGAGTGCGCTCACGTATCCCCTTATCTATCACTTTCATATCGAGGGGCACAAACTGGCTCTATTATTTCGATAAATATATAGGGCATGGCAGTGTAAAAATGAGGCGTCCCCTGTTCGCTATGTTTGAAGGGTGACAAACATTGGATATGCAAGGGCAAATGTATCAACGTCCTCTTTCCGGTAGGCTGGAGTGTGCCTTTATGAATTATCTGAAAATTGAATGAAATGGTTTTTTTTCTTGACATGCACTTTGAACGGAAGTACAATCGAACGTGGCTGCAGTGACACTTTTACTTCAAGAGAGTACAAGAATATGTATACCTAAGGTAAGTACTAACAAGATTGGCTAGTCGCGAAAAGAAATTTCTATGAAGGCTGCGATTGGTTGGAACTCATTCGGGATACACTCCCAACCAAAGCCAAGAAATCGACAACTTTAAATAAACGAATACTCCAAATCGTTCAATACCGAAATAGGATATAAAGCTGAAACATAAAGCATAACAAAGCGACCAGAGAAGCTGAGGAGCACGTAGAATATATGGAACAAGAAAAGAAGGCAGTAACTGTTACGGATCAGAGGACAGCAGAATAAATAAGGAAACAACCCGGAGTGTAGCAGATATGTCACTTGACATAAACTGAAAAAAAACAGTCCTGGTTTTGTTACGTATTGCGTAGTACAGACAACGGTAGGAGAGAAAGAGACACAGAATGGTTACGAAGAGAAGACACACGCATAATAATGCCTTGGTTAAATAAAGAATCTTGAAAGGATGAAAAAGGAATCAACTTCCACGGAATACCATAACCTGGAGATCACCGGAGGGTGACTTTGTCTTAAAGTGGACAACAACAGGCTTCAATTGATGATTATAATGATCGTGATGATCATCGAATATACCCTCCTGTGTTCCAGACTGATTTTAGTGCAACGTATTTTGTGAAACTTTCAAAATTAGTTTATGAAGGCCTCTGTATATAATAATAACAACTTATTACTCACTGCAAACTTTCGGACGTGTGTGCCGCATTGTCCTTTATATTGGACATTAGAACTCTATGCGGTCCTTCTTAATGCAGTAGTATTATTACACGCAAGATGTTTTTTGTGATAAATAGTTTGATCAGGTAAACGTAGGAACATTTTATTTACCAACTGCTGTGGTCACTTTGTGTGAGCTCCTTCATTCACTTGGTGTGAGCATTTTCGACGCATCTCCTGTCTTTGGTGACGCAAAATAACAAATGACACTTTGTGCAGAACTTCGTCTTCTTGTTGCATCCTTCGAGCCTGCAGCGGGCCGCATTCGGAGCATCTGTCAGTCTTGGAAAATGGCCTAGCGTCTTTGCTTTTGCTTTGACTGGAGGCAACGGAGCCCTTTTTGGTGGTGGACACCAATCTTCGTCAGAGTCACTCTCCGCTTCATTTTGACTCTGAGCTTGCGCGATAAGTTCCTCACGAACAGACAGACGAAACTCCAGGAATTTCCCGATCTCTTTCTGGCGCTTTTGTTGCGCCCGCATGTTTTGCACGTACTGCATCCATGAGTTGCTTAACGCAATGTCGAATAGGTGGAAGATGCTTCTGATGGTCCACTTGTTCACTCGAGCTTTGATTCTGTAATAGCTGATCATAGGATCTGCGAGATCAACTCCTCCCATGTTGACATTGTACAACCGTACAACATCTTGCCGGGACATATCAATGTTTTTTTTTCTTTCCTGGACCACCTACGCCATGTGTCTTCTGGGTGCTGGCCATGGATAGAGGACATCAACGTATTGGGCTTATTGTCATACCAACGTACAACTGCTTGTTTTTTGTCGTTTCTCGCAAACATGTCTGTCGTCCCTCTTCCTTTTTCTTTTAGCTCTTTCTCGCTGGATTGTTGCACCCCTTTTGTGATCCGGTTGTTAATAATTGTTCCCGTGCCAGCGATTCCGTTTTCTGCCAGCTTATCCAGCAGCGGCCCTGATATGAAGTGTCTGTCGAAGTATACCTTCGTTCCGGGAGGGAGCGTCTCAGTGAGCCTCGGGACTGCGGATTCTCCTATTCCAGAGCTGCCTGGATACAATGCTGCCTTTTTCCCTTGATCTCAAAATCGAGGATTAATCCACGTGGTGTTGCGAGCACAAAGTTTTTAAGCCCCTCTGGGTTTGGCTTGCGTGGTACGAACTGCTTCAGCTGCATTCGTCCACTGAACGGTATCATTTGTTCGTCGATGCAGACATTCTCTTCCTGAGGAAGCTTGTGGCACCCTTCCAGTAGAAATGACACCAGTGGTCTTGTGCGCCAGAGCCTGTCTTTCTCTTTTTATTGCTCACTTACATTAAGTTCGTTAACTAGCTTGAGCCGGCGCCGAAGTTGAAAGTACCAGTTCTTTGTCATGTTATCCGCAACAAGAGGCACCGTTGTCTTTTTCATCCAGTACATGTGAATCTGCGGGTAGCACAGGCAGGACGTTATCAGAGAAATCCCAACAAACATTTTGAGTTTTTCTACTGAGGTCTCCAGACTTTTACCAGTCTCCTGGACATGTGTCGTGTTCATGGCAAAAGCCATCATCTCGAAGACTTCATGTGGCGCACACTGAACGAGGTAGTCACTTGTACTCCGCGAAACCCGTTGTTGACTGTCATCAGGGGTGGATGTGAAGTCAGCAATCCAAGACGGAAGCAGCCTTCATGAAGAAAAACAACGTAAAAGAGCAGAGTTGCTTTTGATCCGTTCACATGGCAATGACCGACCGCCACAATGCACACTCCTGCAGTACATTTGCCCCCCCCCCCTCCCAAAACGCATACTACTACTATTCTTTACCCATCATGGCGTTTCTATGACTGCCCCTTTGTCGTCTTCGAGGTGGACGGGCGTTCATCGTCGCTATTTTCGTCCTCTTCAGAGCTCAGGGTATCAAGTGGAGCCAAAAATGTAGTGTCTACCAAAGTGTCGTCGTCACTGTCGAAAATATCAATGTCGGACGTGGCCGTTCCAGCGATTCGTTCGAGGATTCTTTCGGCCGTCTCATCACTGACGCGTGGCCTTTTTCCTAAATGAAAAAGAATTTCATATCATACCGCAACCTAGTAGCAATCGGAAGCGAGCACGTTCTGTTCACAATGCAGCGCGCCACGTAATTCAAACAAAGCAACTTGGTTCAGTCCCGACATCCAATCTTTTGGACATGTCAAAGCTCCCACCGCGCAGGCAAAAGGACGTTAAGAGCTGAAATATTTAGCTGCGTGTGCTCTCTGCAACATTATCTTTGACGTTTACCCGATGAAATGACATTAAATAGACTCAAAGTGCGAAAAAAAGTACTTACGGTTGCGATTGACACCGTAGAATGCCGCACCACTGAATGCCGCCATTATGAATACTCATAGTTGCGCTTCGAGACCTCTAATTTGAAAACCGCGGTACAGAAGCCAGCACCAGTTGTCCAAGGTATTGGACAACCGCTTTACGGCGATAGGAGCTTTGGAAAAGCTGTAATCGCTCGGACAAATTTTGGACAAATTTCCCATTGCTGGTACTCAGGAGGATATGTTGGAGGTTGAGAGGTAAGAAAAATATATAATAAATTTGCAGTCTGGCTCGCGCGAAGTTCTACATCAAAAAACGAATTATTTAGCTATTCAAACCTACGTCAACAACTCAATTAAGAAGTTTTGCCTTGGCGCGTTTCAAAAACTAAATAGACTAAACATCGAGACGTGGAATGCCGAACCGAACAAAGCTCGCTTGACAAAAAAGGCGTGCATTCACTGATATTTCCAGCAGTGTGCAACCATATTTTATGAAAGCTTAAAATTATGGAACTATATTTAAAATATGAACATGAAAATATTGTTGAGTTGTCTTTCAGTACCTAATATTATGTTACCTTTTAAGTGTTAAGCCTAATGCAAGCCAAGTATTTCTTGTTATAGCTGGTATTGTAGTGGCACTGCAGTTTTAGTTGTTTTTGCAAGAGTAATAAATATTTTTGAAATGAGGTGTAGAAAAAAGTTCGTATTTATCTTCTCCAACTAATAACTCGCTATATGAATATGTGTTATGCAAGGTTTAGCTATAGTTGGGAATGTTTATGTGAATGCTAGGAGGAAATCACTCATGGCTTGCTTTGGTGACACAAAAACGTGGGACATTGCTGTTTTGTTCTTTTATGTTTATTTCAATATACTGCAGACCTTCCCTGTTCAAAAAGGAGAGATGGTACTACATACAATGGTTACAATAGTGGCCAAAAGTGACAAACACATTTCAAGGGAAACTTTCACTGCTGGATGACGTGTTAAAAAAGTTTAACTAATACGGTCCTAAAGAACATACGAGCGCAAACAATCGTTACACAAAAATATACTATTGTACTAGGAGAAAGTTTTGTATTTTAGAAAAAAATATTAATTTTACTATCAGAAGATTGTACGCTTCGCACTTCACCGCACATGATGCTACATTATTTCAGCATGCTATTGACGATGAAAAAACATAGTTCTTAATCATTTTGTTGGGTATTTCTAGCAGGCGTATGTACTTCTTGTGGTTGGTTCTTGTGGAGTGTCTTAGAGTTTCGAAATTGTATCGACGAGAGAAACCGAGAGTAGAGCGCGTTTTCAACATTAGGCGGCCTCTTTGAGTTCAAGGTCATGCTTTTTGGGCTTTTCTCCGTGCCTGCGACCTTACAACGTGTTATGCGTATTGTACTGGCAGGATTGAGGTGGCATATTGGCCTTGTGTGCATATAAAACATCGTCCTCTTTTCCTCGAGCTTTGATGAACAGCTCGGGCGCCTTGAAACAGTACTTCAAGCAATCAAGACCTGCGCGCTAACTCTGAAGCCAGAAAAGTGCCCATTCGCGCACGACGAGCTCTTATTCATTGAACAAGCGATTGCTAAGTCTTGACTCCATACCGACCTATGGAAAACAGCCGCCATTGCCACCTTCTCGCCACACATCGACAAGAAGGCAGTACGCCGATTTCTTCGCCTGGGCGTCTATCACGGGCAGTTCGTTAAAAACTTCACCCACATTTTCGAGCCACTCGCTTACCTTACCAGGAATTACGAGGAGTTGGGAAACGGTGGAAACGCCACAAGAGGAGGCATTTCAGGAAGTTCAAGGTGAAGTTGAAGTTGAAGTTTATTGAGCATTGAAGCGTACATCTTTCTTGAATGGTTTAATGTGACGGGAGGGGCGAAAAGGCAACTAAATGCCAGACAATGCGCCAATCCCCTCCCCGACCAAAATAATGCACAACACTCAATATATCTTTAGAGCATAATTCCAAATTCAATACAGCGAAGAAAAAAATGAAGAAAAGAAAGGAAGAAGAGAAGATGCAGCGAAAATAAAGAGAGTGCAGAAGGAGCAGAGATAAGATATTCCAAGACGCTTATACAGGCACTTTTTATGCTTTCCAAAGAAACCTTTAATAATACAGTCGTAGTTTTGACCAGTTATTAACAAGTGACAGGTCACGAAGTGAATAGGACCGTGGCTGGCTTGCACAAATTTAAGGCACATTACATTTAGTTGCCTTTTCGCCCCTCCCTTCCCATTAAACCATTGGATAAAGATGTATGCTTCAATGGCGAATAAAGTTCCAGTTCAACTTCAACTTTAACTAAAACGGCACCTACCGACTTATCCGTTACTTGCGCATTTTGACGAATTTACCGAGACAGAAAACATACCGACGCAAGCAGTGCAGGACTCGCACAATTTTTGTGCAGAAGACTAACGAACTGTAAATTGTTATTAGTTACGCTAGCTGGCCGCTATCCAACGCAGAATAGAATCATTCCACAACAAAAAAGGAGTACCCTGTCATCATCTGGGCTATGTCGAAGTATCGCTTCTGCCTCTATGACAGGCGCGTCAAAGTTGTGAGTGCTTACCACACCTTGTCTTAGCTAGCTACCTTGAAGGACCCGTCAGGTCATCTTCCAAGATAGAGCCTGAGACTTCAAGAAAATGGTTACGGGGAGAAGGCGTTTGAAAAATACCTTAACTTTAGGTAAACAGGCAGGCATACAGTATGGAGCCATCTGCACGAGCTCGCCCTATACATCCTCCTCTTTCCTATGTTGTTCATTTGTGGCACCCCGTAGCATCACCCCCGGCGGCGAAGGCACTGTCTCGGCGCTTGGTTGGTCTGAGTATTAACGCTTCACCCGAATGACGTGAACAACGTCAGAACGCGATCGCGCGCTGGTGGCGGTAAGAGGTTCAATTTCACGTGTCACGTCAGTGACTTCGCGCACCACATGGTACAAACCCGAGTACGCCAAAGTCAGCTTTTCGCACAAGCCAACTCGCCATGACAGCGTCGAGAGAAGGACTGTGTCACCTTGAGTGAAGTAGACATCCTGATGGCACGCGTTGTAGACCAGTCGTTGTCGTTTTTGCGAATCGCTCAGACGCAGGCGAGCAATCTCACGTGCTTGTAGAGCTTTAGAGATCACATCGTGGGCGTATTCTGATGTGTGGCTAACGGCAAGAGGGAGTGTGTCAAAAGGCAACGTAGGTTCTCATTCGTAAAGGAGCAAAATGGCAAAAAACCTCCAGTATCATGCCGGGACGTATTAGAGGCAAATGTCACAAATAAGAGGGCGTAGTGCCAGTCACGATGGTCGGAAGAAACGTCCATGGCGAGCATGTCCGTGGTGGTTCTTTTCATCCTCTCCGTGAGCCCGTTGGTTTCAGGATGATACGCCGTTGTGAACTTGTGCTTTGTAGCGCAGGAGTGTAATATGTCTTGGGTAACTTGTGATAAAAAGTAGCGACCCTGATCAGTAAGCAGTTGCCGAGGAGCGCCATAGTAACATACGGAGAGGCGGAGGAGTTCTGAGACCACCGAGCCTAAAGCTTATATCTCTGAGGTGATGATCACGGCTTTGCTGACCTGCGATGTTGCTGAACGCGGAAAGTGCCAAAACGCAAGTAAACTCATCGCTCTACGAAAAGTCTATTGGGTCTACTGGATGACGCGACAAGCAATCAGCATCCTCATGGTGGCGGCCTGATTTGTAGACAACCGTGTAGGAATATTCCTGTAGCCGTAGAGCCCACCGGCCGAGACGTCCACTAGTATCTTTTAAGGACGACAACCAGCATAAGGCGTGATGATCAGTGGCAACCGTGAACGGGCGTCCATACCAATACGGCCAAAAATTAGCCACTGCCCAGACGAGCGCGAGGCGTTCGCGTTCTGTGATGGAGTAATTGCGCTCTGCTGGCGATAAAAGACGGCTAGCGTATGCAATAACCCGCTCACAGCCATACTAGTCATTGTGCTAAAACGGCTGTGATTCCGTGGCCGCTGGCGTCAGTACGCACTTCCGTTGGAGCGTATATATCATAGTGGCCAAGAATCGGTTGCGTCATAATTCTAGTGGTCAGTTCAACGAATGCTCTGGCTTGTCCAGGTCCCCACACAAAAGTCGCATTATTTTAGTAGTTTCGTGAGTGGGGGCGTGCGACGTCAGCGAAATTGCTCACTAATCTACGAAAGTAAGAACAGAGGCCCACAAAGCTTCGAACATCATTCGCAGAGGTTGGCACAGGGAAATTCTTGACGGTGCGTACCTTCTCAGGATCGGGACGAACACCAGAAGAATCAACAAGGTGTCCAAGGACAGCTGCGGGTGGCCGAAGTGACATTTCGACGAGTTTAGCTGGAGCCCTGCTTTGCAGAAAACCGAAAGAATTGTTGAGAGACGCTCGAGGTGAGTTTCGAAAGTTGACAAAAAAACAATGACGTCATCAAGGTAGCATAGGCAGATGGACCACTTGAAACCGTAAAGAAGAGCGTCCATCATTCGTTCGAATGTAGCCGGGACATTGCATAACCCGAACGGCATTACTTTGAACTGATATAGCCTGTCGGGAGTTATGAACGCTGAATTTTCACGGTACAGATCATCAACTGATATCTGCCAGTACCCGGAACGAAGGTCGATGGAAGAGAAATATTTTGCTCCACTAAGGGAGTCAAGAGCGTCATGTATCCGTGGCAGAGGATACAGGTCTTTTTTATTGTAGCTTTGTTAAGATTTCTGTAGTCGACACAGAAGCGCCAGCTGTTATCCTTCTTTCTCACGTGCACAACGGGCGAAGCCCAATGACTTGAAGAAGGTTCAATGATGTCTCTGGCAAGCATCTAGTCGAATTCTTGCTGGATCACGTGGCGCTCGGTGGAGGAAACCCGATAGGGTCGCCAGTGTACTGGATTTGCATCGCTGGTGTTGATCGGACGCTTTGCGACGGTCGTTTGACCTAGGGGTGGGTCGTGGAGATCAAAGACTTCTTGATACGACGCAAGCAGGTCACGAAGTGCAGACATATGCTGGGCCGGGAGATCACAGGCAACAATTTTAGTTATGCAGTGTAGTGTACTGGCCGACTGAATACTGGCAGATGACGGTGTATCCTCTATTAAGGCGGATATGTGGTAGACGCTTGCCGGGGCAATAGTTGGAAGGGATTTCCCGCGTGGCAGCACTTCAGAGCAAAATCCAAAGTTCAAATACGGAGACATGCCACGTTGTCCTTCATTGTGATGATGGTGTGTGGGAACACAACATTGAGCGAACACAGGATGGTAGGATTAGGTAAAATAACATAATCGCCGTCAGCCACAGGTGGATAAGAAGAGACGTCGATATAAGACACAGCTCGACAAGATAGGCGAACAAAGTTGGCGGAGCATAGCTTTGGCGGCGAAGGATCAGGAGGCTCAACGGCGTGCGGTAGGGCGAGCTGAACAACACCAGCAGAACAGTCAATTAGGGCGGAATGCTCCGACAGAAAATTGAGTCCCAAAATTATGTCATGTCGGCAGTGGTTCAGTACGTAAAACAGAACAGTGGTATGACATCCAGCAACAGTAACGCGGACGGCACACATCCCAGTGACCGCTGGTGTTGCACCATTGGCTACACGGACAACAGTGATCGGAGCCGGAATGAGCACTTTCTTGAGTCGAGCACAAAGACTGGCGTTCATGACTGATATGTGAGCGCTGTTGCCAATGAGTGCTGCCACAGAAGTACCGTCAAGTAGTTGTGTCCGGGTATCATGTGTAGAGGATTTTCGGGTCGGATCCCCTCTAGGAGCTGCGCCCGTTAGTTTTCCGAGGACTGGCGGTAGGAGGGTGAGGGGGAGCAACGTGGGTTAGTTGAGCGGGACATGCGTTCAAAGGGCGACGGTGAGTGGTTCGGTTGGGCGGCCTTGGAGTGCGAAGCATCGTCTTGTTCCACGTGGATCAGCATCCGAGAACCAGCAGGTGGGCGTCGGGTGTTGGCATAATGCGACCATGGCTGCCAATCCCAGGAAATGCGGCAATGACGTGAAATATGGCCGAATCGTCCACAATTGAAGCAGATCAGCCTGTCATTGCAAGTTCGCCATTCTGCCGAGTTCCGGCAACGTGGGCGGTTGTTTGGTCCACGGGACATATTAGGTGTACTGGGCAGCCGGTAGTCAGGTCGGTTAACGGGGCATATCGTCTGAAGTCCGGTGTTGGCCAGTTTCTGGCAAACGACACTCTTGATCAAAGAAATCGTGGCGCGAGAGTCGTCGGAGCCCAGACTTGGTCGGACAGGGGAGACGGTGCCTCCAATTCGTGGCGCACAATGCGCACAATATTGTTGGAAGCAGCAGGGGCTGGTGGCAAACGGGCGTCCTCGCAGGTGTATGTTGCAGCCGTGTTGAGAAGACGCGAGAAATGTGGAGTGATACGGTGACGTTTCACGTCTTCGAAGCGTCGGCATTCATTAATAACGTCGTCTACAGTCGACGAGTTTCGAAACATTGAGGAGATTGAAGGAGTCATCGGCGATTCCTTTCAGGATGTGCGCGACCTTTTCAGATTTCGGACTCATCATCGTCAACCTTCCGGCAGAGGGCGAGCACATGTATGTATGTAACGTACGACTCGGTGCAGGACTGGAATCCGCACGCTAGTTCTTTCTGCGCAGCACGACGACGCCCCATGGGCTTGCCGAAGAGATGGACGAGTTTCTGTTTACAGATGTCCCAACTCATGATATCTTCCTCGTTGTTGGAAAACCAAGCTTTAGCTGTGTCATTAAGGTAGTAAAATAATATTGACCAACATGAGCGTCGGATCCCAGTTGTACAGAGCGCTGGCCCGTTCGTACAGCTGAAGCTATTTCTCTACATCAGTACTGTCACTGCCCGAAAAAGTGCCTGGGTCACGCGGTTGGGTCAGGACGACGGTGTGGTTAGTAGCGGCTGGATGCGGTGTTGTTGGTTGCTGCGTAGTTGGTCGAAGCACGGTTGGGTTAGTCCCAGACGAATCCGCGTTCTCGTCTTGATCAGGCTTCGCACAGGCAGCTAAGGAACGTCCGCTGCGTAGAATTGTCGTGGTTGTTGACTGTGGGAAGACCCGCACTCTCCACCAAAATGTTACAGGGAGAAGGCGTCTGAAAAATACCTTTACTTTAGGTAAACTGGCACGCATACAAATGGAGCCCAGTCTGCACGAGCTCGCCCTCAACATCTTCCTCTTTCCTATAATGTTTATTTGTGGCACACAGCAGCAATATCACATAACCATTGTTGACCAGTTCATTATAAAACACTCGAATGCCAACTACCTGTCTCGTGCCCCCATTGACCAACCACTGCCCGACAACCCAAATGACGACTGCTTCTTGGTAACAATAGCGGCCTACGACTTCACTGAATGACAGCGAGCCGATCCCCATTTTAGCGGCGGGATCTAATACTTTCAGGGCAGGACCTACAAGAGGGTACGTATATGTCTTTTCTGCGAAACGGCCTTCACCAAAATATCTTCTCGCCACTTCCAGCCAGCACGTTAAACAATCCCAAGTAGTTGAAATTTCGGGAGCTTTCCACTACGGCGTCTGTCATAATCATATGGTGGTTTTGGGACGTGAAACCTCACATACCATCATCGCTTCGAGCCAAGTACCTCCTTGTAGTGTCTTCAGCTCTACGACGAGAACTTCTCCAGCCTCTGAACGACAATCCGACGGCAGGACACCTTGTGGTATCCCACACACTGGCGAGGATACAAGACAGGTACTCCTGATCATGGCTTACCACTGACGTCAATCGTTACGTGAGGACATGTAGAGACTATCAGAGAGTGAAGACCCTGCCCAAAAGACCAGCAAGCTTCCTCCAGCTAACCTGCCTTTTCAGGCGATCATTCGTGCAGATCCGTATGGGCCTCCTGGGGGTATTCTCTATGTTGACTGGCGCAAAGATGTAGGTCGTCGTAGCCACTGACTACCTCACCAGCTACGCCAAAACAGGAGCCCACCTGAAAGGCAGTGCCACCGAGGTTAGCAAGCTTTTCGTTGAAAACATCGTCCTTCGACATGGCGCCCAAAAGGCTCTAATCCCCAACTGAAGTACGGAACTTGCTGCTGACCTGTCTCGGGCAACCCTGAGATACAGCCAGCCAAGCGACCCTCGTACAACAACTCACCACCCGCACACCAATGACCTGCCCAAGCATCTGAATAAGACCATTGCCGACCTGCCGGCCATGTACGTCGACGTCGAACGCAAGACATGCGACACCATCCTTCTGTACGTGACCTCCGCATACAACGCGGTCGCACAGGAGACGGCGCAGATATCACAATGCAAGTTCGTCTACAGAAAAAACCCGGCCATGACGCTAGACGGCATGATACTCAAGGCAGATAGTGAAGAATACGGTGATGTTACTCTCTACCTTCAACGCGCTGAAGAAACTCATCAACTCGCCTGTCTGCGCATCATGAATCAGCCGATAATTGATAGCCCCGACTACAATCTTCTACGAAGCTTCGTGGTATACCAACCCAGTGACAGTGTTTTGGTATGGACACTGTTATGCCGATGTAGACTCAGTGAAAAACTTCTGCGATGATACTTTGGACCGAACAGAGTAATTCAACGTCTCAGCCCACTCTACTAGGAGGTTGTCCCCAATGACAT
This sequence comes from Rhipicephalus annulatus, assembly GCA_013436015.1. Classification (NCBI taxonomy): domain Eukaryota; kingdom Metazoa; phylum Arthropoda; class Arachnida; order Ixodida; family Ixodidae; genus Rhipicephalus; species Rhipicephalus annulatus. The sequence goes on along the minus strand of WOVY01014526.1, from coordinate 103,252 downwards.
GACAAACTCTTAACGGCGCCGTGCACGGTTTGAAGTCGTCCATGTCGTGCACCTCAATCTGCATAATGCGCATTAGCGAACATGATGACTGTATCTTTTTATTTAGTATTGTATTTGCTTGCAAGTGCCTCTTGTTTATTGTGCTGTCATCTTTTGAAGACTGATTCTGCCAACGCCTTTTTTGTAAGGAGTGCCATGCCACAATCTCCCTCAAGTATTCTTATCGTCCCGTTACACAGAATGTTATTTTCTGCAGAAACCATGCCTGCTGTGTTCGAGAAGCTTCGGGGCTGTGGTAGATTATTTTGTGTGAATTACCCGCTCAACGTGAACATTGCATATTATTCTGGAACTCACGCGGCCGCTTGGGATAGCACTCAAATATTTGACTGCCAACGCTCTCTCCGCCACTATTATTGCCAGTGTGTGTCGCTGTAATCTCACCTTCCATTCACTGTTCACAAGGCCAGCCTAATAAAACAGTTTATCCTTGAAGCTGCAGTCTGCTGACAATACCATGACAATACCGTCGTATACAGAACAGTGTTTTGCGAAAAGCCTTGTTTGAATGAATGGACGCTGCTATAAATGTTAATAATATGGATAACCTACAAGTCGGAATCGGCAGTAAAATGAATCTTCGTGGCATGTCTGGTAGGACGTACCACAAGAACTTCTAGTCAAACACTTCGTTTTTTTAATATTCATGCAAAGTCTTGTAAAAATTAAAACTGCGATGACATTTATTGTTTTGGTCCAATAGTTGTGTGAGATGCACTTAATATCAGGGAGTAAGTTTACTGAAGATGACGGCCGGCTCAGTGATTGGAAAAGTATTGAAAGAAGTCGGGTTTATTGAAAAAACAAACATCTTTTTGTGGGTACTTAGGATCATTTTAGCGCCTGTAGGGGCTGGTCTCAGCCACGCCATTTTCTCTGCGTGACTTCCGAAATCCGCATCGTAGTGTGACGGAACACAGTGTAAATATTAGAATAAACCAGAAATTCAAGCAATCAATGAACGAGTACACCGGAGTGTCGTTATCATACCCCTAATTTCAGAGCCAAGGTCGCTGTCGTTTTGGTCAATGTACTTGAAATATAGACAGATTAGTACCGGCGTTGTCAGAGTTCATACAACCAAATTCTATTAAAGAAGAGTCGTAAATAGGCTCAGCTGAGCCCCATAATTTAAATGTTGCATGATACCAGCAAAATATTCGAAATCCTTTGGCGAAATAAATGGAACTCAACATCTAAAGCCCAAATTCTGGCCTTAACTTTTCATATGACCTTTCATGTCAAATATTTCTTCGGTCATTATGCTGTATGAAATGAAAAACATAGCAGTCAAATATTTGACTGCCGACGCCCTCTCCATCACTATTATTGCCAGTGTGTGTCGCTGTATTCTCACCTTCCATTCACTGGTCACAAAAACAGCCTAATAAAAGAGTTTATTCTTGAACCTGCAGTCTGCTGACAATTCCATGACAATGGTAGTGTCAGCAGACTTATATGGTATTGTACCACTGTAATGACAATACCATTTTCAATACCTTGACAATGGTATTGTCATTACAATGGTATATCATTAGGATGTTGACCTGCGCAAAGTGCAGTCAGCTACTCCTCCAGCAAACACAGCAAAGTAGCGGACTTAACCCTGCTTGTTTTAAGAAGCAGGTGGCACAGTTCAGTAATGACACTTTTTATTGTTTATAAGCACACGTATTCTTCAGTTCCTACAAACGAAACACATACACACATAACCATTGTAAGCAAAACGACTGCTAATAAGATATCCTTATTGAAAAAGACATTCATTGCAATTACGAGGAACCGCCATTCAGTAATATACTGTAGCGAGTGCATGGCAGCTATATTGAGAGCGTTGTACAAGATGGCAGGCAGACAAGGGGATGCTGAGCATAGCTCCCAATCAATTTGACGAGTTGCATAAATACCAGCAGCACAGTTAAAAGCCCCGACATGTTTAAGCAACGCATAGGTGCGCCAATAGTGAGCATGAAAACATCGATAATAATATGCATGACCATGGTGGTCGAGGTAGTGGAAGGAAGTATGAGCATGTTTTGATTTAAGCATTTTGCGTGACCCAAGTGGAGTGCATGTCTACAAAACATGCGAGACTAGTCATACACAATGGCGACCGTTGGCTGCTTTCTATAAATACGCACAGATCGCGTTGCGACCATTCTTTTTTTTGCAACATGTCTGTAGTGCTCTTTTCACACTACAGTAGTTAGATTTGAAAGCATATCTTACTGATAAAAGAAGGCATGCAAGTTAACCGCAGAGAATAAATGGTTAACCCGTAGCTTTGCTCCAGATGCCCTATCATGCGAAGCAGTCAACAGAAAGTCCCGTTTGAGCTATGCACCCAGCAGCCTCGCTTGGGGAATAATCTTACTGTTTTACATTTCTAGGTGTTGAGCTTACTTCAATGCTTTGGCTGGTATCTTCTGCTGAGAACACCTGTAGAAAACCCTGACCACTGCTTCATGGTTGTTATTCAGTGGCTCTAATTGAAGCGACTACACAAAAAATTATTAGGGAAGCCGAAAAAAGTAGAATATACTTTAAAAAACTTTTGATCTTTAGATGAATGGTCAATGCTTTGGTTGAAATAATCTCACGGACGGACGTTAAACTGCCTCTTTCAAAAAATAAATTATAACTAGCGAGAGGAGACGACCAGGTGGCGCCGCTTTGTTTGGCTGACCGCATACAGTGCTCCGCTTTCACGTGTTCTTGGCCCGTTACCGGGCCCCGCCCGTGTCTGGACAAGCTCACTAGTCCTTCTAGAAGACTTCCGGGACAGGCTGACACCATCCGGGCCCAGTCCGACCCCAGGCTGGCCCTCCACCCCCCTTCAAAAGCACGAAGCGGGCTGGTACCGTGCTAACCCTAACGCGCCGCGCCTGCACCTCCATGATGCAGCGTCCCACCCAGCACTCGACACCAACGACAACTGACGCCCTGTCGGTAATCCCAACCTCCTCCGGTCGTACCGCTGATACAGCCGTGCCTCCGCTGTCAACATCTGGCAATGTCACCATCCTCGCGCCGACAACAATACAGCAACAGGCAGCGTTCCTCAACAGCGCGTACGGTTCTGCAACGTGCAACGCTGGTGGCGTCTCTGCTACTCTCAGCTTGATAGCCACGCAAACGCTTAAGCCCGAGAGCCGTAATGCAACGTTGGCGTTGCAATTAACCACGCCTGCTGCTCTCCCCACCTTATCTGCGTCTGGCCTACCCATTGAAAATTCCGAGTCTGTCGACAAGCGCGTTTCGACGAGCATCGTTCCTTTCATCGCCGAAGTCTTGCCTTCCATCACTTCAGCTGAGGACTTATCGACGGAAATGGAATTCACGGCGTCGCAGGTCAACAAAGAAAATACATCATCATCAGCCTGACTATGCCCACTGCAGGACAAAGGCCTCTCCCATGTTCCGCCAGTTAACCCGGTCCTGTGCTTGCTGCTGCCAACTTGTACCCGAAAACGTTTTAATCTCATCTGCCCACCTAACCTTCTTTCTCCCCCTAACCCGCTTGCCTTCTCTGGGAATCCAGTTAGTTACCCTTAACAACCAGCGGTTATCCTGTCTACGCGCTATATGCCCGGCCCATGTCCATTTCTTTTTCTTGAATTCAGCTGTGATATCCTTAACCCCCGTTTGTTCCCTAATCCACTCTGCTCTCTTCTTGTCTCTTCAGATTACACCGACCATTTTTCTTTCCATTGCTCGCTGCGTCGTCCTATATTTAGGCTGAACCCTCTTTGTAAGTCTCCAGGTTTCTGCTCCGTAGCTAAGTACTGGCAAGATACAGCTGTTATATACCTTTCTCTTGAGGGATAGTGGCAATCTACCTGTCATATTTTGAGAGTGCTTGCCAAATGTGCTCCACCCCATTCTTATTCTTCTAGTTACTTCAATCTCGTGGTTCGGCTCCGCGGTTATTACCTGCCCTAAGTAGACATAGTCTTTTACAACTTGAAGTGCACTATTACTTATCTCGAAGCGCTGCTCTTTTCCGAGGTTGTTGTACATTACTTTTGTTTTCTGCAGATTCATTTTAAGACCCACCTTTCTGCTCTCCTTGTCTAAATCCGTAATCATGAGTTGCAATTCGTCTCTGAGTTACTCAGCAATGCAAGGTCATCGGCGAAGCGCAAGTTAGTAAGGTATTCTTCATTAACTCTTAATCTCTAACTGTTCCCATTCCAGGCTTCTGAAAACCTCCTGTAAGCACGTGGTAAATAGCATGAGGGAGATTGTGTCCCCCTGCCTTACACCCTTCTTGATTGGTATTCTGTTGCTTTCTTTATAAAGCACTCTGGTAGCAGTTGGTCCCCTGTAGATTTCTTCCAGGATGTTTATATATACTTCATCGACACCCTGAATCCGCAATGTCTGCATGACGGCTGATATTTCTACTGAATCAAACGGCTTCTCGTAATCTATGAAGGCTATGTATAGTGGCTGATTATATTCTGAGCATTCCTCTATTACCTGATTCATAGTAGGAATGTGGTCGATTGTTGAGTAGCCTGTTCAAAATTCTGCTTCTTCTTTAGGTTGATGGAATTCTAATGTTTTCTTTACTCTGTTAGCAATTATCTGTGTAAATAGCTTGTATACTATACAGAGCAAGCTAATCGGCCTCTAATTCTTCAAGCCCTTGTCATCTCCTTTCTTATGCATCAAGATGATATTAGCGTTCTTCCAAGCCTCTGGTACTCTTCCCGTCAGGAGACACCTTGTAAACAGGGTGGCTAGTTTTTCTAACACAATCTGTCCTCCATCTTTCAGCAGATCTGATGTTACCTGATCCTCACCAGAAGCTTTGTCTCTTTGCATGCCCTCCAAAGCTTTTCTGACTTCTTCTATTATTACTGGTGGGGTGTCATCTGGGTTACTGCTAATTCTTATAGTATTAAGGTCGTGGTTGTCTCGGCTACTGTACAGATCTCTGTAAAACTCCTCCGCTATTTTAACTATCTTATCCGTACTGGTAGTTATTTTGCCTTCTTTGTCCCTTAGTACATACATCCGACTTTTGCCTATCTCAAGTTTCCTCTTTTCTGCTTTGAGGCTTTCTCCGTTTTTCAGAGCGTGTTCAATTCTCTCCATGTTATACCTTCTTACATCGGATACCTTACGTCTATTATTCAGCTTCGAAAGCTCTGCCAGATCTATTTTGTCTGTTGTTCTAGAGACTTTCATGATTTCACGCTTCTTATTGAGATTCTTCGTTTCCTGGGAAAGCTTGCCAGTGTCCTGTCTAACTACCCTGCCTCCAACTTCAACTGCACACTCCTTAATGATACTCGTCAAATTATCATTCATTGTATTTATGCTAAGGCTGGTTTCCTCACTCATTGATTGGCTTTTCATTGATTGGCAAGCTCATTGATTGGCTTCTTGCGTATCGGTTTCTGTCGTTCCTTCTTCAAGTCTTGGCGAATTCAAGACCGTACCATTCTACGCTCACTGCATCTTACCTTGCTAACCACTTCCACATCCTGCACGATGCCTGGGTGTGCACTCATTATAAAGTCTATTTCGTTCTTATTTTCGCCATTAGGGCTCCTCCATGTACACTTGCGGTTTCCTCGTGGTCGGTAGAAGGTGTTCAAAATCTGTAAATTATTGCGTTCTGCGAGTTTTACTAGGAGCTCTCCTCTGGCGTTTCTAGTACCGATGCCATAATCTCCTACTGCCTGGTCTCCAGCCTGCTTCTGCCCTACATTTGCATTAAAGTCTCCCATCCGTTTGTATACCGAAAGCAGCTGGAACACCGTTAGTGTCAATCGAAAACCTGCTTCGACCGCCCGCCCCCGCTCTGAGCTCATCACCGTCAGAATCCAACTTCCACCCGGAACACTTACGCCGAAACTGCCTCTCTATGACCGGCTTTCTACCATCACAGCCACCGCAAATCTCTCTCCGAAGACCAGTGCAGAGGTCACCCTTCAGGTCAAACCTGCTCAGAGTCTTGTGTTTCTTAAAACGCACTCACCTCTCACTGCCCACCTCCTACTCTCCCTCACAAGTCTGGAACTTAATGGTAAGGCAATCACCATTAAGCCCTATGCCCCCAGTCCTTCAATATCATGTCTCGGCGTCATACACAACGTCGGTGGTCACTTCACATCATCTCAGCTCTTGCATGACCTCGAATCCTTTGCTTCAGACATACTCGCTGCACGTATGATGGGCTCCACTGAATCCGTCCTCATAACATTTGCTGGAACCATCATTCTTCGCTTTGTGTACTTCAAACGCGTCTCTTTCCGATGCCGTCCACATAAACCTATGCCCCCTACTTGAACTCGGTGCCTTGCTATGGGGCACCGTGCTCATCAGTGCTCCCAACACAGCATCCTGGCCAAGTGCCACCGCTGTGCGTCTCGTCTACCAGCCGATCCCGATGCTCACGTTTGCGCCCAACCCTGGTGCATCCATTGCGAAGTCAACACCCACTCATCTCTCGACTCCACCTGCCCCTACCTTCTAGCTAAGTAACGCGACTGTGCCAAAGCAGCTTTTCTCCGTCGCACAGCCATGCGCCGAGCCACTCAGCCTTCGCCGCCCTCCTCTTCAGCGCATGAGTTTCTATCACCTCCCGCAACATCCCCCCAGGCTCATACGCCACTAAGATTAAGGGAACACCTCCCATGTGCACTTCTTCAACAATTACACCTTCACCATCTTTTATTAACAGGAGCCGCTCCTTTGATCTGCGACTGGCTATGTTGGAGCGCAACCAGCGCGAGCAACAACGCGGGTCAGATGAGCTACAACAGAAAATACTCGCACTGACGCAGACACTCGCTACTACCACATTCTCTCTTACTTCTTAGCTCACGGAGCTAAATAAGCAACTCGCCACACTCACCGCCCCGACCTCCAGCTTCTATGTAACCAAATTGGCCGATAAGGTCGAAACCACCACCACTGCGCATCACACTCGTTTGGTCCAGCTGGAAAATTCAATTGTCCGGATTCTTACAACCCTCGAAACCCAATCCAAGCTACTGGAATCCTTCAACTATATGCTTAACGCCCTGCAAGAGTCGCTTCCCTCGGCAGAAAAGAAGGAACGCGCACGCGTAGGAGCTTCCTCTACTTCAAAGACCTAGATGGCACGTGAAAAGGACCTCAATATTTTGCAGTGGAACTGCCGCAACTTTTGTCATAATAGGACCCCTCTCTACCAACATCTTCTCACCCGCCAAACATTACCCCATTTTCTCCTTATAGAGGAAACTCGGACGGCCCTTTCCGTCCCGGGCTACCGTGTATATCACGCTACGGCGGGAACGCCACTTGCGTTCATTTATGTACGCAATTACGTTCTCGTTGAACCACTAGACGTACCCTTCCCCCTCCTGAAACACTTAGTAGGTGTGGTCTATTACCAACCATCTACCCTTTTTTCTCTTGCTCTGATGTCCTTTTACAACCCCCCTGTCACGTCCTCTTTGTTTAGTGCTCTTGGCGAATTCCTGCACTCCCTTCCATCGACCACCCATATCCTCCGCGGGGGTGACTATTGCTCCTCATATACTCTGGATTTACCCCAAAACACTCATACCAGGTAGCCTTCTACACTGCCTCGCCCAGGAACGCCATCTCACCCTTCTAATACTCCTGACACCCCTACTCGAGCGGGCACTGTTTCACAGCGCTCTACTACACCCGATCTCACGTCCTCTCAGAGTTCCCTTCTTTTTCACTGGCAGGTGTCCGCTGAAAATCTTTTCAGTGATCACTTTCTCATACACATCACCACCCCTCTTTCGCAAAACAGGCGGAAACAACTGAGTCGCTCACACTGATTGGGAAGCATTCCAAAATAACCTTCTGTCTGACTCAATTAAAACTTACGACGACTGGACGTCAAGGATCTCCGCAGCAATGACATCCTGTAGTCGCCGCGCTCGTTCTCAACTCCCAATTCCTGACCATGATCCTCGCTTCCTCCGCTTATGGTGACGTCATCAACGTTAGAAACGCGCTCTCTGCTCCCATCCACACAGTCCAATTTTCCTTTCGAATTGATGCTCTGCGGGCTGAAATTGTCACTTACGGCACTTCTCTCGAGCACTCTCGTTGGAACACGCTGTGTGACGGCCTTGACTCCACATTGCACTCGCGCTCTACATGGTCTCTGTTAAGGTCTCTCTTAGGTACTAAGTCTGCCGTTGCTCCCGCCTTCCCTAGCTAAAGCACTCGCTCAATGGACTCCATCTGGTGTGTTTGAAAATTTAAAACCTCTGTATCTCCCAACCCCTTCACACCTTCCTACCCAAATTAATGTGGCGAAGCTAACCCAGACCTGGACCGCCCATTCACGCTCAGGGAGCTGGAAGCTGCCTTAGCCACTCAATCTACCCGCTCGGCACTGGGTGAGGATGACATAACATATACTACACTACGTAATCTCCCCGACAACGCGAAGGAATTTCTATTACACACATTCAACGAAGCATCCAACAGCGGCTGTCTTCCAAGCTCTTGGACATCCTCTCTAATTTGCATGATTCCGAATCCGGGCAAACCTCCATCTCTCTCTAACCTTCGACCTATCTGTTCAACGTCATGCATTGGCAAGACTCTTGACCGAATGCCCTTGTCTCGACTGTCTGATCGTATTGAGGCGAAAGAGTTTTTCCCTCCTTCTCTTATTGGCTTTCGACCCCACGTTTGTGCTCAAGACATGTTCCTTGTTCTTCAACATACGTTTCTTTAACCTTCTCGTAGTCAGATCCATGCGCTTGTAATCGTCAATGTACGGAAGGCATTCGATGGCGTGAGTCATGACCACATACTAGCTCAGATCTCCTCCCTGTCATGTGGATCCCGCATGTATTCTTACATCCGATCATTTCTTTTGACTCGAGTTGCTCGCTTTAGAGTCGATACTCAATTGTCTAACCCACACTCCCTCACCGCGGCACTCCTCAGGGTGCCGTACTACCTCCTACTCTATTTATTATGGCTATGGCCCCCCTTGCCTCCCAACTGTCCCAAATACCTGACCTTCACCATATTTTTTATGCAGATGACATCCCTCTCTGGTGTAAGTCTGGATGTCCCGGCCACGTGCAGGATACTTTGCAACGTGGCCTGGACCTTATCGCTTTCTTTCTCGCTACTGCTTGCCTGTCTCCTGCACCGGAGAAATGTGTACTACTTTTGCTAAACCGGTCTGCGTACCAGCGCTCCCACAATACCCTCATCTCCCTACATCTTTCTAGCTCTCTCATCTCCACTGTTCAGCAGTGCAAAGTTCTTGGCTTCCCTTTGCAAGCGACAAAGAACGCGCAGGCCCTACATCACGCTTTGAGGACTTGCCACTCGGTGACCCACCTCCGGCGACGCGTTGTCACTCGGCAGTCGGGGCTCCACGAGGCTCATGCGTGCCGGGTTGCACATGCGCTTGCTCTTAACAAGTTCTTGTACTTTGTACCCTACGTTCATTTCACGCAAACGCAACTCAACACACTCGAAAGAGCTCTATTAGGGCTCTACAAGGCAGCTCTAAACCTCCCTGTCACTACCTCTACCACTAAGCTCTTTGCCACTGGCCTCTTCCTTCCATTACGTTCTCTTATTTCTCTGCACCACGACTCTCAGATTGCCCGCCTTTCTCTCATTCGTCAAGGCCAATGGCTATTAGCCCAAGCCGGTGTCCCTCACATTCCCGTTTCCGTTCCCACCTTGCCTTCTGCCGCTACAGCACTGCTTCTAACCTTCGCATACTTCCCCTCCCATTCAATATGTCTGCTGTTCTTCACGCTGGCCGGCGTCATGCGGCAGCACAGCATCATTCTCCTCCTCTCTCTACACAGAGAGTTGCCTACACGGATGCCTCATACATAGCTCTTCGGGGCTCGTGTGGCTACGTCATCTACCATCCACACCTTTCGGCAACTGACACGCACATCAGCGGGCCACACTTACACCCGCCAAATGTACTTTCGCTCGAGGTCATTTCCATGGTCCATGTCATGCAGTCATTTTCCTCCCTCCCTTCTCTCCCCGAGTACACGATTTACTCCGACTCTCACGCCGCCATCCGTCACATACAGAACGACACGTTGCCCCCTGCTCTTCAACAGGAATTCGAGTGAGCGGCCTCGGCTCTTCAACCCTCCACTGTCTTCCTCCGCTGGGTTCCTGGGCATTCGGGTATTAACGGCAATGAGCTAGCTCATCAGCTTGCTCGCGATATATTGCACCGGGCACCTTTCATTCCCTGGCCCACACCTTCGGAAGACAGTGAGAGCTCCGCGAAACAAGATGGGCAGATCTTCTTGCGTCACCCTATCAAGGAGGTATATCACTAGCGCCGGCTCGACAAGTGTCTTTACCCTCCCCCTCATTCATCACTCACTGTGCTGGAGGCTCCAACTCTACGGCACATCCAAATGAACTGTCTGATAACTGCCTCTCGCCTTTTGCTTTATAAATATAGGTCTAACCCCTGCTGTCCTTATTGCCCCTCCCCATACGCTGACCTGTCACACTGCCTGTTTTACTGCACAACTGCTCAGCAATCCAGCTATTACCCTCCCCCATCCCTTTTCATCACCTGCTGGCTCGACTGGATCGGCGCCTAAGGGGAAGAACAGCATCGACTGGTCGCACAGGCGGTCGAAATGCTCGGCCGGTAAATTGTGACTGGATAAAAGTCTATTACTACTAACTAGCGATCCTTTATCGGAACTAAATTACTTCCACACTGCACTGACATCACGCCATTATCCACTGCACTGTTCAAGTATTACCGGCCTTTAAAGCCCACTGCCGTAAACGGTTGATAACGGTCCGCATTCACAGTCTCAACATCTACCAGACCTCACAAAATGCCGGCTGCATCAACTTGATGGCCGCTCATATAAAGAATTTCGCTTTTATCGTTAAATAATTATCGTTAAATAATTACACCCTTTCAGAACAATAGCATGATGAGTTTGCTGAGAGAAAAAAAAACATACGAATCTATTCTGAAAAATACAGCCTAAATTTTGAAAGCTTGCGCTGGCAAATCCAATTTACAGCAGATGGTGGCGGCAGTCAGCCAGTTTTTTTCTCTGCAGTGCAGAGCACCCACCTGAGACAAAACTTCAGTTATCGTGCTTCACGGGGCGGATTTTGAGCAAATTGTTGTGATTTTTTGAGGAAAAGCATGAATTTGTACGCGCTCTTGCGTAAACAGCCTTCAATTTTGCCTATCAATTTGACAAAAAACTTCAGTGAATGCACCTCATCGCACCTTGGCGATTAAGGATGGGTTCACAACATGGTAGCCATAGATAGCTCTTACTTTCTCTTGAACACAAATGCAGACGTTTGGACTTTTTCCCATGCTTCCAAATAACCGTACTACTGTAGAGAAATCTATCCATGACTTAAATCAGGCCAGTAGCGATAGCACTGCCCCTCTTCTCCTCCCGTATCAAAAACTTTGTTTGGTATGATCGTTATTCTGAAAATAATGAACTCACAAGGTGACTTCAAACCGTCAAAACCTTCCACAAGTGGATCCTTCTAAATAAACTTTTATAAGTTCAGTTGGTACATAGTACAGACCTGCCTTTATCATATATTTATATTTGGCGTGTGTTTGTAGGACCTATACCAGACTATTTACGGCAATGATTAGGCTCTTTACTACGTCGTGCAAAAACAGGTCCAACAGAAATAAAACCGCATTCACGTCCACCGCATTCGATTTCCCGGGGCAATAGTGCACAAAGAAAAGCAACTTTTTTCAAGGAAAAAAAAAACGCGAGTACATGGCCCCTACTCGCATATTTGCAGTCACAAAGTACGATAGTGCACAACATGCTTAAATGGTACTCACAGCCACCCTACCTCTGAAAGGAAGACATATTGGCAGCATACACATTGCGACAGCTTGTCGATCTTTAGGCAATCTCTCGCGTCAATTTCAGACAAATACCCCGAATAAGGAACTAGATAAATGATATTTTGTTTACGAGGAATAATATCAGGTATGAAAATGCATCTCACAGGGTATAAAAATCGAGACTAACTTGAAGCGAACAGGATACTTCCATGAAAGATGCTTCAATTTGTGGTCGTTGTTCTCTTGCCACAGCGATTTGAGTGCAAACATCGTCGTGTTAATATCTTCGGCGGGATGGATCAGTCCCCAGGGGGCCTGCATCGCCGCGCCGCCCAATCCAGTCAGCACCGCTAACCAACGCTTTTTCGACTTGGTGAGTTGTCTTGTGACAAGCAAGAGTGTGCCTTCTCTGCGCACCTAATTTTTCTGTTGAGTGAAACCACTGTCTGTGCGGTATGCTGCAGTACATTAAGAAATCGGGTAAAGTGTCAGTTTGAGAGACCCAGCAATCAGTGAAGACGATCACAATGTATGACTTCTGTGATAGAAGAAAGGGTCTGGTTTGCCGAATACGCCATAAAATCCTAATGTTTATGGGATGCTGGTGCTGTTGCCATTATTCACCATTGTGCTAGCCCCATATTTTATGCAAAATAATTATTACTCCTTGCGTCTATGATTGAGAACCTTAGGTTGTAGTTAAGTGCAGTGAAAATGAGCTTGCAAAGTATGCAATACTGTAGCGGCGGGATCAGACCGAGTCGAAGTCAGGGTCATTCGGCAACCACAACACGTCGCTTGTATAACTGTAAATGCTGACAATGAGCGGCTCTCATGCACTGATAACATTAATCCTTGAAGCATAAGATGGCCCGAACTTTCCGTAACAGGCGTAGTAGCGTCGCACCGTAAATTAGTTTGCATAGTTAATCATATTGACGGCCAAGTAACGCTGTAAGTGCGTGTGTGGAAACTAACAATGATTCAACGCAACTTTTATTGTAACCCATGTGCAATAGTAACGCTGCAGGTACGTGTATGGAAGCTTGTCACTTCGCAGATTGCTTTCAAGGTACGGCCTACGAGGCCATAGGAAAAAAGAGGGCCAACGGCAGTTCTCTTCCTCTATGACCGTGCCAAATCGCGACATAAGCATTGCACTGATGTGCGAGCAGAGTGAAAAAAAACCCCTCAGAGACTGGAGCAGTTCAAGAAGCTGAAAGTACATCGCATGTTTTTTTTTTTCTCGGTGACATCCCCTTTGCCCATGGGGTCTTCTGGAGACATCTAACACCTTTATCCTTGTTATCCACGAAATACACTTGGTAATTTTCGTCTATAATACTACGGCGGATTACGACAAAGAATTTCGGCCCAGCTCTTTGTAAGTTTTAGGAAGTTTCAACTCGCCATTTGTTGCGCAATTCCCGTTGTGGTATGCCTCGAAATATTTTGAAGAACTAAATCATTCACACGAATACAAACATATTTGTACTCGTTCGCTCGACAAAATTAGGCCTGTTATATGATTCCTTACCTCACATAGCGTCTATGTAAGGTGCGTTTTCGAAGAGGTATGAAGCACATGCGTGTCTAAGCGCTATAATTCTCAACTTACAGCCCGAGTTCACGTATATCATTCCAGCTCAAATCCTCTTTTTCCCAAGTTTTGCCCATTAGTTCGCAAAAAAAACGGTGCCGCAAGTACGCCACCGGGCAAATAAGCCTAAGATGTGAAAATTTGGTAAAATAGCAGGATGTTTATTTATTAATTTATTTTATTGAAGATACTGCTAGCCTCAATCTGAGGCTTTTGAAAGAAAGGGGGTACCTTGAAGTTGGCTTCTACGTAGGTAAGGTTGACTCAGACAATGCATATGGTCTCTACATTAACTATACAAGGGCTACTAAATGATGGCAGTAATAAACAGCATATAAGAATAGAGATACATATTCAAAAGGACACAGTTTAAGTAGGCACTAATATAAGTTAGGTTCGACTAGACAGTACATCAGCACTAGGCAACAATTTATACAATCGCTAGAAAAATGACAATATGACATCTAACACACTCAGCGTAAAGCCCGACAAGTACAGCATAATTCACGAGTAGCGCAACTTCCCGGTAGTAAAAAAAATATTGAGAAGTGAAACATGTTATTGTGTAACGCAGAAATCTTGCTTGGAGATGATAACTATAAAGCATCGCCTGATATCTTGGAGATAAAAGCTTCGAGTTATGTACACCTGATAGCATCGTTTATTAGGTCATTCCAATCTCGAATTGCTTGCGGGAAAAAGAATACCAGGATATGTCGTTGTGAAACCTGTATTCAGCTAAGTGCTTGGTATGTTTAGTTCGGGAACTAGTTGTATCGGAGTGTAGTAATAGTTGTTTGCATTGATCTTCATGCTGCCATTAGGAAGAGGGAAAAGAAACTTATGGCGAAGCATGTTTAGCTGGAAATGTCCAGTACAAATGTACGAATATAAAATTTTTTAAACGGTGGTGTTCCCGCCGCGTTTCTTCGCAATCGTTTTTTTGAGTACAATTTTGCAGCTCTTTACAGGGCTATGCTTGGTACGCGGTGTCACAGGGAAACACATACAAGATACCTGTCGACAATTACCGGACTCTCCTTCGAAATGTCCGCGCTTCAGTATGTCATGAAGGATTACGTAATTTCCGTCCCCAGAAGCCTTTACCAGCCCTGCGTGTCCATGAAAAGACAACGAGAAGCGGTAAGGGTGTTTCCAATCCAATTGTGTTGCATTTTTACGGTAAGTTTACATCTGAACTCAACTCAGAGAAAGAGAATTTTAGGTGTTCTATTTTCTTTGTTCGACAAAGCATATTCGTAACTAGGAGAGAAAAAAATAAGTGAAGGTATTGGGAATCATATTTGCAGTAAATATAATGTAAATGTGAACAAAGTAATGGGGACGAGAAAATAACTCGCCGCTGCCAGGTACAGAACCAGTGACCTTGATATAACGCCTTCGCTACTCCACCAACTGAGCAACAGCAGTAGCCGTCTCCTCCTCCACTCTATGGGCTAAATAGGCCCATTTGAACCTGGGAGTGTTACCCGTCGCCGCTAGTATCCGTGGCGGTAAGTTTTAAATGCTCCTTTCTGCTGGTGTCACGGAGCCTGTGGTTATATTGCGAACTGGTAGCCGATCAATTATTCCTCACATACTATCTAAAGGCATCTAGTCTATCAAAACGAGGGCGCTTTCCGAGATCGCCCTAGTTTCCTCTGAGTTTATCTCACGTTGTCTTGAAAAGAAAGTGGAGAGCGAGAAAGAAGGTTTGCGTAAAGTGGCTACGAATACGCACATGGTATCCCGCTTGCATGTGCGGCATTTGCAGTTGTTTGAGTGAAGAACACCACGCGCAAACTCTTCAGTACCTTCGCTTATCAAACACATCAACAGCGCAACAACGCCAGCCTGGGTGCTGCACTCTTTCTTCTGCAAATGAACGTCACATGGTCTGCGCCGCAGCGACATGGCCACTGCAGTGATGGCGTACTCACTTAATCACGCCGTCTACTATGACGGTGTAATTACCGCAGCTTCAACACAATATTGCATAGATTTATCCTAAATGGGACTGTTCTGATTCACACAAAATTATTTTTTCAGGTTTACTTACCAATGTTTTAATGCAATTCAGCTAAAATGACCTTGATATTTGCGTGTGAGGTTCAAAATATTTTGGCTCTAAGTTGTACACTGTTAAACACTTATGCTTTATATGGCCCTAATTACCTTGGTATTAGCTTTACGTGGCTTTCTCCGATTGGACTCAGTGAGGTACGGCCTAATTATCCTTAGTATTAACATAACGTGACTTATTTATCTTACCCTCATACACCAGACCATCCCTTCACTCACCCATTCATCTTGACTTGAGAAAGTACATGAAAGCGCCATTTCTAGGCAGAGAAAATCACTAATTATTATCGTCAATCTGCAGTGAATCTCAGAAGTTCAGCGTCATTTTCAGTCTAGCAGTGGCGTAGTGCTCCATACAGGCAAGCGAAGGATGAAATTTGAGTCAAGGAGCATTTGTGAATACGGGGGTTAGTTTAGCTTGTGTTGACTTATATAGCTTGGTATACTGCCCAGTCAATCAATTATCTGCAGGGCGCGCGTGTGGGGAAGTAAGCACGCGATGAATAAGGAAACAAAGAGAGCTTGTGGTGACAGAGCTACTGGAACTTTTAAATGTACAGGCCGACCATGATGGTTACAAACGTGGCTTTGGTGATTAGCTCCGGCCGAGGTGTTGTAAGGAAATCGGTGGGAAATAATTTCAGCAGCGCTACGGCTTAATATTTTGAAGAACACTTAACCATTTATTCACAAACGTTGCATGACTTGTAATTGACTTGCCACGGTCTTCAGTGCAGCGTGTTTGAAGCACGTTTTGGCTCCAATTAAGGTGGTGGCAGGTCAAGTTCAATGCAAGAAGCGTTTCTGAATACGGGGGTCAATTCAGGTACCTCTAAAGGTTAGAGGTACCTGCATTTAGAGGTACTGATGGTACCTTTAAATTGTTTCATTATTAGAGTTTTCGGACACTTTCTTAGAGGTTTCTGACCCCTATGGCTTTGTAATCTTAGAAAAGGCAGCACAAAAGGTACGTTACGCTATGCGTGAGATTTTAATATGCAAGTATGGATGCAGCTTGATTCTTGCACGTGTACCACCCGCTCCGGTGGTCTGGTACTTTTAGTGCTCAACTGTTGACCCACAAATCACAGGATCAAATACCAGCCGTTCAGGGTGGCTGCATTTTTGGTGGAGGCAAATTTATTCGACGCCTGTGTAGTTAAACTTAGGTGCATATTGAAAAACCGCAGGTGGTCTAAATTTAGAGAGCCCTTCAGTACGCGTCTTGCATAATCATGTGACGAATTTGGGACGTTAACCTGAACAATTATTATTCCAAATATACTTGTACACCCTTGAGCTCTCCCACTAACACCCTCTCGTATAGCCTAACACACTTTTTAAACTTACATTCTTCTTTTTGGATGTACAAGCAGAGAAAAAGTTTTAAATCAATTAGAAAAGGATGTAAATCAGAGAAACGCTGTTTTCAACCCTTATGATTGTAAAAACGTTTACTGCGTGGTTCTCATAGTAGTGAAGATGCATTTGATTTTGTGTCTCTTTTAGCTATGTGAACCAACGAATATCGCCGGGAGCATTGCGGAATACATCGGCCATCCGCTGTTTACGTACGGGATTATATCGAATTCGTCAATGGTTCTTACAATGGGAGAACTGAACGATACATTGGCTATAAAGGTCAGTACTTTGTCCAATGTTTCTGTAGGCGTTCCATATATGAACTTAGTTAGGCAATCTACTTGAAAAAAAATTACTAAATGACGTTTTGTTAAATCGTGCAGCACGATGTTGTGCATATCGACTCACATGTTATGGGCCTCGCTTTAATAAGCAAAAACAAAGAAGTTTAGGGCTTATTTTTCATTTTTGTTGTTGTTGATACAACCATAATCAAGACAAATTTATAACTAAGCTGAGGAGTATATAGGAGACTTGAAAGTTTAGCAATTTTGACATAGATGTGTTGTAGTAACTACGAGAAATATGGGTAGGAACGGAGGTCACTGTAAGGACCAGTTGTTGTTAAATGTAACTGAACCTGCGACCGTAAAGTAACGCAATCGTTGCTCGATAATTTGATCTTAGGCGGTGACCATCCGCTCGTACAAGTTTGTAGTGTATATTTGTGCATACAAACCCGACAGTGTATTTAGTGCCACCCGTGTTTTTAATGGTGTGTGTGGAATTCGCTGTGGAACAATCGTCTTTTGTATCTTCCTTCGCTTCATTGCCTTTCCATTAAGTAAACTTCTATCAATGCAGAAACGATTCCCTTCAAATTGCATTCGTGCCATACAGCTTTACAGATTTTCAACGGTAAACTGCCACTTATCTCCGATAGCGCTTGTTATCTGTACCATTCTTGTCCAACAAGTGGATGTTTCGTCTATTAGCCTCGTGAAAAGCAGAGATATTAGCCTCGTGATTTCGATGCATTCAACCTATTAGACAAAGTGATACCTTATATAGGTGTGCTATGATGAAATACGTATTGCAAGCAGTTTATAACTAGTGGTGTGTCAATTATGTACCCTTTATTTTCTGAATTATCAGCACTATTGCTCGGGTGCCCACGTCATATTCTGTACTTAGTTTACTGTGGGGTCCCATTCTATCCCAAACAATATCCGGAGAGCCTTTGCTACAACGTTGCCCTTTAAAGAGTTTCTGCAAGAGTTTTGCGAATCTGTAATTATTGCTAATAGAGCATTTCGCGTTCATTACTTATCGATTGCGAGTGCTACGGCAACCTCTTCTGCTTCTCTTGTCGAGGGTCAATTATTTACAGAGAACCTGCGTGCGAGTGAAGGGCTCGATGCTTTAAAAATCGCTGAGCCACTCCACACTCTGCACTATTGGATGCGACACCCCTGGACCCTTGTTACGCAACAATTTTTAGGTAGTACAGGGCAAATACGCAGCTATGTCTCCTTCCACATGGCAAGCTCAGCGTTGCGGAGTCGACTGCGCTAAGATTACAGACAGACGCTCATATAAATCAGTACACTCTCCACCTGATCTATCCCACAGCGTGTAAAGACGTATGCTCGTGGTGTAGAGGCACTCCAAAACTTTCACATCACGTTGGAGAGTGCAAAGCACGCGAAGAACACGACACCAATGGCACATGGGACGAATTCGAGGCGCAGCGGTCTAAGCCAGCCCTGGTGGATCAACATCGACTCTTTCAAAGATGTCAACGCAATTATCTTACCAGTGTGGACCTGAAATAGGGGGCCCACCCTAAAGGACGGACTACAATTTTGACCTTTTATATTTCCTGAAGGCCACTGGAGTTCTAGCCTGTCTGGTTTAGGTATATAACAAAGCTTTGCACTAGTGCTACTACTAACATCGTTGCTTCAGTTTTTTTTTGTCTAGAGGAGCCTTACCTGTATTAACATGAGTGTAGGGAAGTTAGACGTGATGGTGGATGACGACGTCGTGCTGTGGCCACTTCTTTATGGCGGAATGGCTGAAGTGATAGACTGAAACAATTGCAGCTTACAAAACGAGGAAGGTGCAGAGCCAGGGCATTGTCTACTTTGGAGCATGCGCATACGCAACCTGAAGCTCTCTTCTTTCTTTGCGCTTTCAGGGGTTTCAGAACTGCGCTGCGCTACATCGTCTTCTCCCCCTTCGCGCGTTGCGCAACTGGAAATATGTGTACGAAAGAAAGGCGGAGGAAGACTGATACGAAATACCAGCGATAATTCGCAGGTTCTCCTTTTTGGAGTCCGAGTCAGCATCGGAAAAAATATAGGCTATCTGGCAGAGACTGAAGTGGTTGCAATTCACGTGCCCAAAAAGGCCAAGAGCCAGAGTGTTCTCATTGTGATTTGTGGCCCATGATCCCTCGAGACACGCGGCTTCTTTCTATTGTCGCGTCCGCCGCCATACTAGATGAGCTGGCGATGTACGAGAAAGGAATGAAGGAATGATTATCAATAGGAGAGTGAGTGGAAAGAACCTCAAAACAAACTTTGATAAGAGCTACGTCTGCCTACACTGCAATGGGGCAGGCACTCTGGCGCCCCTGCTCCTGCACTGCAAAGTAAGCGCCTTAAAGCTACAAGCAGCACCAACAAATGGGGGACTCAAACCTCCTTAGTTAAGAGAAGGAGGCTGCGATCTCTCTACTGGACCAAGTCGACCAGCGTCAACTCGTCACTTAAGCCGGGCAGGTTGTCCAGGCCAGAGTTTTCTTGGAATAAGGGACCCTCCACCTTAACTCACAACCTATACACAGTAAATATTTTTTCTCTTGTGGCCATGACAATTCCAAGAATAAGGTAGGAAGAGGAAGCTCTTTTTTGAAGTCTTGCCTCATCAAACAAATGTCTATATTTAACAGCATCGCTGTTTTGTCTAGGTGAACCCTCGTGCTGCCTTGACAAGAAACAGTCTAGCTGCGAGGGCACTTGACCTTGCCTATCGACTACCTGGCACAACTCCACTTTCTTTGCCGAGCTAGGCAACCATTTAAATGACCACGTAACAACTATACACATGATCAAGATCACTTAAAATCACTCGACTTGTTCACTCAACTCACTCGACTCGACGTAAAATCCCTCGACCTACGATAACCACGTTACATGTCCCGCCAGAAGCATCTCACAACTACTCACGTGATTGTTGCAGCTGTGCTTGCTGGTTCCAGCGGTGTGGCACAAGTAGAAGTTGTGAAAACTTTTTTTTCGAGACACGGAATGTGTGACATACGCAGTGGCTTAATATTTTGTAAATTCTCACATAGCGTTCGCATCAAAGAACGCTGTCTTTTTTTTTAAAATAGTTCAAGACTTTCCGGTAAAAGCAGAAAGAGCACCTTAATTGATCACTTTATTTCAACCCGACGAAAAGCTATCGCAATCTAAATTTAGCATTGAAACATTAGTTTTGTAAATACACCTAAAAGTGTACTTTTAACATGCGCTTTGTTAAAATAGCCTTATTGTTTATATGAAAATTTATTTAGACACTCTTTTAGTCAGTGGCTATGGATCTTACCAGTCTTGTCTATTTTGACGTACTAATAAGAACTTGAAATGAAGATTCGTTTATTATTGATGATTAGCAGAAACGTACGCTGATTCCAGAAGAGTTTTTGGTACCGCAACCGCCAGGGGCGCTGCCAGCAGCCAAGTTTACCTCGCGTTTATTCGACGTGCGCTGGTGGTGTTCCACAACGTGCATGTCGTTTTCGAGGCTATCAGCACCGTAAAAAAAAGTTCACTCCACACAAACTGGCCCTAATGGTACGCTAGGGAGAACATGCCAGTCGGATTTTTGGTGAAGGTGGACATACTTGAATGCCGCGTACTCGGATTTTGGTGCATGTCAAACAGCCACAGGCAGGACCTTTTGGGCACAGGAAGCGTAATAGTATTATGACTGTCTTGATACGTACAATTCCAACAATCACGTGGTAGATTAAATAGCAGGTTGATGGAAACCATAGAGTTTCCAAACTAACCACTAGAGGGAGCTCGGGCGCTAGTGTCTATAGCAGCTGCAACGCATGGCACTTCGTTCAGCAGAGAATTGATGGGTAGTTCATGGATTTGTCTAATTTTCGTACTTCTGGCTCCATGTGTTTGGAGGCTTGCAGCTGTTTTCTAACGAAAAAAAATCAACAAATGTTCAACGCTTGCCCTTCACCACCTTATTTATGCAGGCTTACCATTTCAAATCGGGTCATGAAGTACGAAAGGGCTCGCTCTTTCCTCCGAAACAAAATTGAAACCAGAAATAAACAAAGCCACGAGCGCGATTCGCTGCCCACAATTACGAAGGCTAGGCAAATCCGTGTACTACCGATCATTGTCATCGTCGCTGAACGATCGCAGCGCTGGTCTCCTCTAGTTAATTTTAGGAAACTCTATATGTCAAAAGCCGTGTTGAAATGGCTGTCATAGGAAGCGGCGCGTGAACGGGAACGACCGGCTCTTGCCTATCGAGATGATTTATTGGAAAAAATTCAGAAGTAGAGTTACTGGACGAATCCACCACGTTACCATCAAAATCGCATATAATTTTAAGTCAGTCTTCGTAACGTTTATCGTGCCGTTAAACTATAAAATAAAAACGTAAGTTATTGAAGCCACCAGTGTACCTTTGTTTTTACTAAATTATTTCTTAATTTATTTGCCGAGTTATTTATTTATTTATTTACAATGCCTCAAAGGACCAAATTAAGCGGATTTACATGAGGGGGTGGGCAATTGCAATCGGCGAAAGTGGTAGATGTTCGATCGCTGCTATGAAGTTGATGATACTGTAGTTGTGTACAACGCGAGGAGGAAGGCTATTCCAATCTTGTGTGTTTTTTTCGAAAAAGGATGAAAGGTGCGCAGTAGTATGAGCACTTGGCGGGTAAACAGCTTTCCCGTCATTTATGTGGTCTGAATAACGATGGGCTGGCTTCATGATGGGAGTACGAGGTGATCCATGATATAACTTGAAAAACAGGCGCAAACGAGCAACACAGCGGCGTGACGAAAGGGTGGCGAGGCTAGCACAAGATTCAAGTTCGGTTACGTTTGATTGATATGAATAATCTGAAAAGATGAATCTTGCCGCCCGGCTTTGCACTGTTTCAAGTGTTTCAGTATTGTTACTCTGGTGAGGGTCCCCCAACAGCGCATGCGTATTCAAGTTTTGGTGTGACTAGTGTCTGATAAGTGAGTAGTTTGACAGAAGTAGCAGCTAGATGAAGGTTTCGGCGCAGGCAGCCAAGAGCACGGTTTGCCTTGTTAGTAATGTGCGTCATGTGAAGAGACCATGTTAAATGAGAACAAAAATGGACACCCAGATGATACTTGTATTTAGTTACACATGAAATTTGAGTGTTGTTGATGAAGCATGTGGGAGAAGGGTAGTAATGTCGGCGATGAAAAGAGAATAAGGACATTTTGTTTCCGTTAAGGGGCATTAAGCATGTTTTGCACCACATTTCAATTTACGAAGGTCAGTTTGAAATTCATGAACATCTGAAGTGTTGGTAACTGGGAGATAGTGACACAATCATAGGTGAAAAGTCTGATGTTAGAGGAAATATTCGGCAAGTCATTATTATATATGAAAAAAAGCAAAGGTCCTAGAACCGTTCCTTCAGGCGCGCCTGAAATAACGGGGTGTAAAGACGAAGAAAGATGATTTGGGTAAACGAACTGCTGGCGGTTAGTTAAAAAGTCGCAAATCCAACGAAAAACGAATGGTTCAAGGTTCAGACAGGAAAGTTTCAAAAACATGCGTTTATGAGGAACATTGTCAAACGCTTTCTCAAAGTCTAAAAAACGTGCGTCTATGGGTATATTTACATCATTGCTAGAGCTAACATCGTTAGTAAACAGAGCTAGTTTAGTGTCACATAAAATACCTTTCTGAAAGCCACGCTAGTTTTAATGAAAAAAAATGAAGAGGTGCAAGAAAGTTGACTATGTGGGAATATGTTAGTGTGTTCCATTATTTTAGAGCATACACTTGTGAGTGAAATAGGATGATAGTTTTTGGGTGAGTGCGAGTTACCTTTCTTTGGGATTGAAATGACCTTGTCTACCTTCCACTTTTGGGACACCACTCCAAATGAGAGTGATTGCTGAGAATGTGTAATGAAATCACACCTATTAGAAGTTTTGTGTTCTTCAAT
This sequence comes from Rhipicephalus annulatus, assembly GCA_013436015.1. Classification (NCBI taxonomy): domain Eukaryota; kingdom Metazoa; phylum Arthropoda; class Arachnida; order Ixodida; family Ixodidae; genus Rhipicephalus; species Rhipicephalus annulatus. The sequence continues at coordinate 80,038 of WOVY01014526.1, read as the reverse complement.
ATTTTTGTGTTAATGCCATCTATACCCATTGATGAAGTTAGCTTTATTGAGTCGATTATTTTGGAAATTCTATTGACATGAAATATAGCTTTGAACAGTTTGGGATGGCATACATAAAGGGCATGGCGAAGGTCACCGTCCCGGTATATGGTGAATACAGAACAGAAGGTTTCATACAATACTTGCGCAGTAAAGTGTTCAGGAATCGAAGCACTTTGTCTGTCTCGTAGTGAAATGTTCCAAAAAATGGCAATTGATGTTTAATTGAGATTAACTGTTTTCCAAAACTGCTTACGATTTTTTCGGAGCATATCAAGCATACCTTCACCACATAGTGTGTGACGTTAGCATAGTTGCGAACTTGACTGCGAAAATACATTGATTATGTAGACTGTCTAATGCAGATTTACAAATTTATCATAAATGCATCACATATAGTGAAGTAAAAAAACGAGCTCGTACATGTCTTTTTTGACACTATATTGAAAAAAAATGTTGTTTCCGCTTCATGGATCAATGCTAAAACCGGTGCAGGGCGATATACACTGGTGCCAACTAAAAAAGGCAAGAGTTGAGAAGGAGTTCGTAAAAAGCTAAAAGATGGATTCTTCACAATTTTCTTGTTTCGTTGATCGCACTCACATGCATTCCTTTTACGTTAACCGCATAGCCCCGTTAGATGCCTTGTTCAACTGGCGCAGTATCTTTATGATCAAGCGTTTAGAGACGAGGTTTGTTACTGCATATACAGCGGTCAGTGTTTGTCTTGATTTCACTGAATCGGTGCACAATTATTGATTCATAGGAAAAGCAAACCGGGTAGCTGAAAGTCGTGCATGTTATGTGTGTCTGCTTTTAACCATCAACCTGCGAGATATTCTGTTAGTTAAAATAGCCGACTAACATAAACCATCAGATTCTGTCACTTGCAGCTCGTCTACGCGACACATACCTTCGGAGAATTACGTGCACGCACGGCGTGGCTCCTGTACAACGTGCACAATGTGGGCATCGGCAATCAATGCGGCGATCATCCGTTCGAAGTCATCAGGCAGTTTTGTTACTCCCTGAAAGGCATCTCACATGAAACGTGTCAAGACTGAGCCGTCTTTTCGTCAATTAAACATGTTGAGCTGCACTTTGACCGAATGTGTCCTGCATGCAAACGAACTAGCAAGCAAGCTGGCAAGTTCATCCCATTTGTTGAAAGTGGGCTCAAGCGAATCTTGGCGTAAGAAAACCTGCCCGAGTATTTTTAAAGCGAGAGCCTTAGATGCCTCTTCATTACGTGCAAAATGACCGCATGCGCCGGCGGCGTCAATACGAGCGCTGGAAAAACTTGCCATCATGTGCTGACTTCACCTTGTGGCGCCACCAAACGCCAGAATTCGTGACGTCCTCCTGACGTCGCAGTAATGTCATATTGGTACGTCATCTCGTCAGAGAGAGAGAATTAACTTTAATAAAGGTCCTGAAGGGGACTGGGCACCCCTTACGGGGGCCAGCCCAGTGGCTCCACCCATGTGGAGACAAGGAGTCGAAGCTCGCCAGCCACCTTCTGGACCTTCTGGACTGCCTGGGGTTGAAGGGCCCTGTCGGGGCTCCTGAGGTGGTTGATCCAGTCGTCTTCGGCAGCAGGGGACCCGAAGCGAGCGTTTAGCGTGGGACACTGCAACAGCATGTGACCTAAATCGCACCTTAGACTTTGGCATTGGGGTATTCTGGCCTTATATCTGGGAGGTATTTGCTGCAGATATAGGGGCTGAGGTAACTGTGCACTTGCAGTAGTCGAAGCGGTAATTGTTGTGCGTTATTTAGTGTTCAGTGAGGTGAGGGAAATTTCTTTCTAAATAACTGATAGTGCGAGCAAATTTCGCGATATGATAGGAGTGGCTTCCGGTGCGTGTTTGTCTCCCCGGCCAGTGAGCCGGACCGCGACCTCGCGTGGTACGCAAGATAACGCGCGAGGTTATGGGCCAGCTCATTACCGTTGGGGACTCCTGGTTGAACGTTGATCCCTTCATGACCCGGGGACCAGTGGATGTGCTTGTCTACAGTTATTTGAACAGATGCTAGAATTCTTAATGCCGCCTGGCAAAGTATACCGCGGCGGTATGCCAGTGCAGTGGGTTTTGAGTCGGTAAATATTGTGTCGCGCTGAGGGAGTGCTAGAGCAAGGGCAATGGCCACTTGTTCGGCTTTGCAGGAGTTCTGTGTTTTTACGGTAAGAGCATTAAGAGCTGTCCCGCCTGGGGCGACCGCCGCAGCTGCAAAGTAGGGTTTGCCCTAGTATTTAGCTGCGTCTACGAAAACCACGTCTGTCGCGTGTAGGTTGGCCGTTTAGCAAGTATTGAGCTCGCACCCTTCTTCGAGTTTGATTGTGCATCGGGTGCATGTTCCTGGGGAAGGGTAGCACTGTGATTTTAGCGTGATGGTGTTGCGGTTAGCGGTTCTGGTTCGTTGACTTGAGTTAGGATAGGAATACTTATGTGTGAGAGGAGTTCCTGACCCGCAGCTGTCGAAGACAGGCGTATGAGTTGGGACATTCTTTGTGCTTATGTGATTTCTTGGAACGTGTTATGTACCCCAAGGGCTAGCAGGCGCTGCGTGCTTGTGGACATGGGTAGACCAAGTACTCGTTTCGTGCATTTTCGAATTGATTCGTCTACTTTAGTTTCATTGCCTTTGCCCCACGGGTGAGCGCAGGCAACGTAGTGAACGGGGCACATTAAGAACGCATGAAAGGTGCGTAGTAAGCTCTCTTCTGTGAGTTTTGCGCATCTGTTGGCGACGAGTCGGGTGAAATTAATGGCTGCCTCAGCTTCTTTGGTGAGATGTGTGATGATGAAGTCGTTTTTGCCATTCTCCTGCAGGGTAACGCCCATAATACGAACCGACGACACTATCGAGAAAATCGAGCCGTCCGTTGTGGAGAGGTGTATGGTAGGTTCGCCTTTGTTGCGGCTGTACTGCGGTGGCACAAGCAGCAACTCGGACTGAGATGCCGAAATTCTGAGGCCCATAGGGTTTAGTAATGTTTGTACTGCAGTGACTGCTTCCTGAAGGCTCACTTCGATTTGTCCATCGCTCCCTCCAGTGCGCCAGATAGTAATATCGTCGGCCTGGAGCACGTTTTCTACGCATTCGATGTGTTTCAGTTTTTTGCGAAATATACCTGAGGGCTAAATTGAAAAGAAACGGTGAGAGCACCGACCCTTGCGAGGTGCCACGCGGGCCTAGGCTGTAGGTGAGTGAGTTGAGATCCCCACCTTTTAGTGTGGCCGTTCTGGCTCTTAGGAAAGAGCGGACGTATTCGTAGAACTGCCTCCTGAACCTCGTGTAGTATATGAGCATGGCTTATGGTATAGAAAGCTTTCTCTAAGAGGTAGGATTGCTTTGAAGTCTTTGCTCCTACTCGCTACTAAGTAACGTCTCCTGCCGCATGAGAAGTACGTCCTGCATGGCCATAGCCGGCCGGAATCCGACTTGATTGAATGGGAAAAGGTGTTTCGCTCTGAATATTTTGTGACTCGACGGAGAATGACGTGCTCCATGACCTTACCTACACAGGATGTGAGGGAGATGGGTCGTAGAGAGTCGAGTTCCAGGGGTTTGTTCGGCTTGGGAATGAGTATGACGGTCGCGGCCTTCCATTCTGGCGGGACGCTCCCTTGCTCCCCAACCTCATTCATGTGGGTGGCTAGTGATTGAATGTCATGGTCAGCCAGGTTGCGGAGTAGCTTGTTGGTGACACCGTCAGGACCCGGGGCGGACTTAGTATTGAGCTCTGCTATTGCCGCAGGTATTTCAGCGCTAGTTATAGCCTGCTCAAATGGGTCTTGTGTGGCCCCACGTAAGGTGGATAGTCTTCATGTGAGGTAGGTTCTGTGCATAGATACCAGGCTGCTGTAGCATCTAGAATCTGCGCGTCGGTAAGTTGCTGCTCTCGCGCTTTGTGTAACAGTCTATCTAGGGTTAGTCGTTGCTCTGACTTAGTGGGCTTGTCGCCGAGCATAATATGCCTAAGAAAGTTCCATTTTAGACCCCTTCTCATGCGTGCGTCGAGTGAATTACACACCTCATTCCACTGTGTGCGAGCTAGTGTCTGACTGTACTGTTCGATTTGTCGGTTGAGCAATGCAATTCTTTTTTGTAGCCTACGATTGAGTTTGTGCATTCTCCATCTTTCTTGAAGACTTTTGTGAGCCTCCAGGAGATGTGCGAGGTGGCTGTTCATTGGGTCTATGTTGCATGGGTAGAGATGATGGCTAGGGCCAGCGGAGCCCTGGAATAGGGGCCTGACCATTTGGAATGCTCCGCGTTATGCGCAAATAAAGTTCTCTCTCTCTCTCTTTCTCAGGCACGTACTAGCTGCTGAATCTGTTCAATTACATAACCTATCTGAGGAATTGGGAAAGACGCAGTTCAATTTGATGCAGCTTGATCTCAGTCACTACATTGTCTAAATAAAAAAGTAACAAACCACCAATAAAAGGTATGAAATCATGAGGTATTCTCGTCTGCGCAGCGTCTTTCAGTGATGGTGGTTTACATCTTACATTTCACATTAAACTGGCTTATTTTTTATGTTAAACCGTGAATTCAGCTTCGAAGAGATTGGCACGAAGGACCTTCCAGCCGTTATTGATCACATCCTGAACGTGACCAATTTCACGAAGGTGGGCCTGCTGACAACATCGCAAGGGACAACAGCGTCACTGGTGCTTCTGTCTATGCTTCCAGAATACAACCAAAAGGTAAAGTAACGAAAACAAAGGCCATACGATACAATGACATAGTGTTACACTTAACATGCCGCTTCGCCAGCTTCCGTTGATTAGTTTCATTAGGCACTAAAGGCTCCAAACTGCGGTCTGAGATGTAGTTCCTAAGGATAGTTCAAACTAAGAATGAAAAAAATTGCTGCCCAAGCACTCCGTACTAATGGTTCACAGGCGAACTTTAAAACTTGCGGCTGCAGGTGCTGGCACACGTCGCAGCCGTCACAGCCGAAGCAGCTCGAAAGAGTCTCGCTGAACGAGGTTGTCAGCCCCGGCAAAGGCTTTTTCGTTATTGCCTCGTTCGCGCTGCTGTACTCGGAACGCCATCTCCTCGGCTCGCCGTTTTCACACGCACTGAATATCTCAAGTCAGCTCGGCGTCGTGATTAGCAGCATCCACCTGCCATTGACACATGCGTTCTCCTTCTCTATATTTTTTTGCCTCCTGTTTGCTTCTTGACGAGCGGGACCTTACCAGGAGGCAAACCGCCTCCTTTTGTCCTGACCGCGGGCAATGCGAGTGTATTGCTCAAAACAAGAAATCACTAAATTAAAATTATCGCAGCTTAAAAGGCTGTCATTCCCTCGGTACGAAGTCACTGCTTGCGCCTGGACACCCGGGCCTACTCTCGAGCCCGGACTGCATTCTTTTTTCGCCTGCCAATCGGCTTTCCTTGAAACAGGGGACACGGATGTGCGCGCAGGGCGAAGCCTACTTACCATTTTTCCCATTACTGTTGTTCGTCTATCTCATATTTCTTCCTTTATCCTTCTACCTCTCTGTGCAGTGTTGTCAAGGTGAAAACCACTTAGAGAGGGCGCTGTGTTTCTTTTTTCTTTCTTCGGAAGTCTCTCGTGTTGAAACCAAGGAGGATTTAAAAAATTGCTGGAGTGGAAATCACTGCCTAGGAGTGAAGCCGTGCCTCTGGCAAGATGGCGGCTGTGGTGGCCATCTTACTAGGGGAATGGTAAAGTACCACCGTTAAGCTATTAAGAACAGAGCGTATCCCTCGCAAGCCTAAGGAGTGTAATGTGAAAACCTTTTCGGGTCACACAGTGCTCCAAGTGCGTCTTAGTGTCACTAGTTTTCCTTAGTGAGCCTCTTATTGGACTCAAAATTCTTGGGAAGTTTAGTCACCCATACTCGTTTCTTTGTGTTATTTTGTCGGGAACAACTATCTTTTAATATAGAACTAACGTAGCACTTACACTAACATATCAAAGCCACTTGATTTCTAATTGGGCACTATCAGAAAAGAGCATGTGTTCGCTATCTTGGCAGTGGCAAAAACTGACTTCACTTCTGCTGGCAAGGCATTGCGGGAGCTTCCACACCAGCAATTTTTTTTAATCTTCCTCGTTTGAAACTCCTACGCACGTGCTCGGTCGCACCGCTGCGGAGAACTGAATGACGTTGCTGACAGGCTCGCTTGCTTCGGTGTCACGTGAAGAACAACGTAACTGATGGAGCATCCAATAGAAACGTTAAGCGTTACTCGTGGCGAAAGTTTTTTTTACCCTTGCCATATACAGCTTTCGCTGTAAAAAAAAAGAGTATACAACTCAACACCAGCAATGAGACCAAAACAATACGCTGTTCATTTTGTAAAATCAGATAGTCATTTATTAGCCAAGCTTACGCCATTAGTCATATCAGCTAGCCAGCTTCGGCCAACATATTCTAATAGTTACGAGCCTACAGTCAATGCATGTAGAGGGGGGTGAAAACTCATAGAGTCTCTTTGCAATCTCGTAAAACGATGCGAAGGTGAAAGCCCCCTCTTGTTTTTTTTTCAGTTGGCGTTTCATTTTGGTGAAGATAACATGTCATACTTCTGGAAACCAGGAAACAATACCTGACTAGGAACTAATTTTGTTTTTCAGGTGAACATTCTCGTGGGCTACGCTCCCGTGGCGAACGTCACGCACTTCACTTCTCCGATGAGGTTGCTCATTCCATTCTCAAAGCTAGTCAAGGTACGTACCCTCAACATGACCAGCGTTCCCTCCGCACGTGTAACTTTAACATCATCATTTGCGACAGCTTCGCGAATGGTGCCTCCTGCAAATGCATCGTCTCCTCGACAAATACCGGTACACTGTATGTACCTGAACGACTCAATCGGTACCACCATTTTGCCCGAAAGGCGTCAACCGAAAAACATTCAGCGAATCATATCCTACTTGGCGTATGACGTAAACTTTAGGCAATGACGCAACGTTAACCATGCAGCCATGTTTTATTATATCCGTCCAGGTTCACTCCCCTTATAACCCACTTCGAACCACAAACTAGGCAGACTTCTCACACGAACAAGAATGCGGTTCCTCCAACTCATTTGTACAAGGGGTTTCACATGAAATGCGCCAAGTATTACAAAAACATACGCATGTGCATATGCCAAGCTGAATCATTAGTCTTATATACCGTTAGCAGTGTGTCATGATACTTGTTCTGATTCACCAAAGCAGCTAATTAAGAATTATTGACAAATTAACTATTATTATATCTCTAGCGAAGGATATTCAAGTCAAAACTTGTAACTCTTTTCTTTGGAACGTCAAAATATTTAATCCTCGCTGAGATAACTGCAAATCTGATAAACGGGGTAGACTGTCTAACTACAATTGAAATACAATACCTCAAGGAAAAAGTTCAATAGAAAAGTTCTAACGTTTATGCAGCAACTGCAGCTTATTTCATCAATTTTAAGATGAATGCCCGGTCTCATACTTTTCCAGCTTTTTTTAAGTGCATGAAATGTAAAACCGTATTTCGCGCAAGGTAGCTAAAACATCATGTATGCACTTGCCCCGTCAATCGGACTCACTTTGGCTCTGTCACAAGAGCTGCCATTACTTCAGCAATGAACAATCTTGTTGATCTGGCTTGTCAAACCAAAGATTGCTTATAGCGTTCACAGAAACGCTAGTGTGTGAGGTTATCCGCAGGCTGAATGAAATTCTGTGAATGCGCCTACATGAAGAACGAAAACTCGATGAGCCAGGTTGCCGGGAGACATCTACATTACAGCGAAATCTGGCATGATATAACTCCTATATCGACAAGTTGTCCTCAATTCAGTATCATTGAGAAGTGCAGCTGAACATTCAGCGGTGCATTTGCTTGTTCGTACTTTCAAATATTATACGTAATTTTAGTTCTCATCCTTTGCCCTGTTTTCATGGAATGGGCTGCTCTTTGAATACTCGTTACAGGCAGTGAACGACTTCTTCACTCACGGTGGGTTCTTGGTCTCGAATGAAAAGCGACAAAAGAAAGTCGCCAAGCTGTGCGATCACCGTTTCCTCCGCAACCTCTGCTACAAGCCACTGGCGTTCCTGTATGGAAAGAATGAGAAACAATACAACAGTGTAAGAGAGAGTTTGACATTACCGTGCATATACAGTAGCGAAAATGTGGTGGTCGAGTATGTGTGTGGCATGGCGTGCGTAGGTTTCTCCAATACTAGAGAGAGTGGCTCCACTACACGATTGCTTTCGAGAAGCAAGTGGTAACTGTGAGAAGACTGGGGAGATGTCGCAATGCGCTGGCAGTTGCTGTATTTTTTCTGACTTCTTCGTGAGATGTTGCTCACGGTATACATTTACTGAATCAGATAAAAGTGAACGAACATTTTTGCCCTACGTGTCACTTCTTTCACCTCCCTCCGCTCATTAAGCCCAAACAGTGTTATTAGAAATATAATTATCTTTAAAATATGTCCGTGCCTCTATACGAGAAGTGAAGGAACCTTAACGCCATCTAGATGAAGTGATGTGTAAGACTAGCATAGTTTGAGCAATGCTGCGCTGAATTCCAAAATTACGTTTTCACAGAAAACTTTACAGTGTCAAGTTAACTTTAAAACACATTGCAATATACTGGCCCTCAGAAGATATAAATGCGTCAGGTTGATTCCTATCGTTTTGTGTATTCGAAATTTTTATGGAAATTAGGTTCAAAACACGCAGACATTCGCAACCACACTCACACACAAGCATCACGTATTATACATCATGTGTACTCTAGATAAGCCGATAATATTGAAATTTATCTCTCCCTCATGCAGCACCATTACATGTAATTATCATGTAGTTCTGGCACCTACAAACCAAGAATTCTTTTCAATATGCTGTGTAGAGACTCCGTGCAGACCGAAGCCAGCAAAACAGGACAGAGCGAAATACACATAATCCATATACATACCACTAGTTAGCGACCTGTGCGTCACCTGTGTTTTGCTTTGTCCCGCCTTGGATACGCTAATGCTTCCCCTTATGGGGCACTAAAAATCCGACAGTGCATCCACACAGGCCACCTTAAAAGCTCTCAGAGCTCCGGAATAATCACTCTCAGAGTTCTAATAAGGCGCTTGTAGAAACTCATGTGCTGTACGCCTCAATGGATTTGACTAGGGTGCTTCGCTGCTGACGCGAAGGTTTGCCTTTCTTATCCCGGCCGCGGAAGTCACATGTCGATAGAGTAGAAGTAATAGAGACTCGTGTAATGTGTGATTTCAATGCATCTTAAGGAACATCCTATGGCCTTAATTTCTGGAGTCTCCCCCCTACCGCGTCTCTCATAGTCATATTGTGGTTTAGGGATAGAAAACTCTACGTATGATTAAACTTATGCACTGACGCATGCAGACGAGGGTGCCTGTCTACGTGACCAACTTACCTGTAGGCTCATCCAGCAAGAACGTGCTTCATTATAGTCAGGTAAGTCCACTGCCTCCGCTCATTCACAGTAGTACACACACCCCGGTGGTAATCGCATAATTGGCGAGGGGAAAAACAGTTGCTCTCGTTTTATTGAATTACGTTGTCACAACACCAGAACCACCACTTTTGCCTTCACGAGATTTCTCATAAACGACAGAGCACAAAAAAATGAACACTTAAAGATGGCATCCTGTGGTTTGCGGGACCAACACGTAGTCGGGTCATCGCTTATGATGGCGCTGCTATACCTTACGTAAATATTTGTCTCGAAAAGTGGATAAAATTGTCCTCTAAGCAAGCTAAACATTAATGTAAGATTTTAAAGAGATTTAGTGCGAAAATTTATGGAGTGAAGCTTCTCAAGGTCGAGCCTTCTTCGTTGGCGTGCGCCGTAGCCTTACGCTCATGACGATCATGACAATGACAATAATGGACAATGACTAGTTTGTGCAGTATACGATGTCCCGATATGTTCTACAATGCAATTTGTATGACTGCACACAACCAACAAACACGAGGGGAACGTGCACGGACCTCATTTTTACTAACTTCGGGCAAGACCCGATACCACAAAGCAGTAACAATGAAGGTAAAACAAAATTCACTACTCAACCCACCTTACCAAGTATGACTAAGAAACCCTGTATATAACTGTCGAACACTTTGTCACTCATTCACATGTGTGAGTGGACAATGTCACGGGGAATTTAAGGTAACAATGAACGATCGCACTGCTTCGCCCACCCATCAACATTCACTTCGTGGATGAGCCATGTTTTTTTTTCTTGTAGAGGTCGGAGCTTGAGAAGCTGAGCAGAACACAATTCTCATCAAATCAACAAAATGGTCTAATTTAGTGTTTTATTTAACTGTTCTTTAAACGCGCCGCTGACTGGCAGAAGGGGAAAATTGCATGGCTGCTCTCTTTTACCCTCCCTGCCTTGTTTCGGTGCGTGGAGAGAGCAGAGATGAGTTTGATTTATTTTGTTTTGTTACAGATGTACACGACGAAGAATTTTGTTCGATTTGATTACGGGAAGAACAACACAGCGATATATGGACAGGTACGCTCCTTACCTCAATCAACATAATTTTTCATGCATTGCCGTCCATCATCGCAGTCTTCACTTATGTTCAACTGTTCCTCGCGAACTTGGTCTTTGTCTTTATTAAAGTTTTTATTTCTCAGCTAATCCTAATAAGTCAGTCACTGGCAGTCAAGTGTACAGTAACATAACCACCACGGCCGATGACGAGGCGCGAGACTTTTAACGCCACAACTTACCATAGAAGCGACACCAGAGCGAGTGTACTCACAACTAGGGCTGCATATTTGGCTTCGTTTCTTTTCCTCCTCCTCGTCCTCTTACACTCAAACTTGAGCTATTCTTACCGTTGTACTCACGCCTAGCAGCACCACGGGAGTAGGAGCCGTAAGATTAGCCACATGGCTGCACGGTGGTATCAGTCATAGAGTTTCTTAAATATACACTAGATGGAACCTTTGCCCTATCGTCTATCGTAGCTGCAATCATGGTGCTTCAGCTAGCATAAGAATTGTGGGTAGTACATGAATTTGCCTAGTCTTCATGCTTTACGTTCGTTCTGGCTTCGCGTGACTTCAAGAAAAGGACAAATGTTCAGCAGATATGCTCCCCCACCTTCATCTTTTAGGATCACCCTTTCAAATCTACTCACGAAGTTCAAATTGGTTTGTTCTTTCATTTGAAACAAAACCAAAAGACAGCAATAAATGAAGTCGCTAGTGCGACTCGCCGCCCGTAAGCGCGATGACTATAGGCAAATATATGTCATACCCTTAAATTCCATGGTCGCTGAATGATCGTAGTGCCAGAGTCCTCTCTAGTTAACTTTCGGTAACTATGTTATCAGTGACACCTATTTGTAACAACTCCTGGCTCCACGCTTTCCATTTGTGTTTATAGAAACATGCCCTACTATCGTGCGCTTCCAGTCATTGCTGAGCTTCGTGGATGCCATGACGGTGAGACATGATGGCAAGCAAAAGATGTCGCCACTAACCCATGTGGCGAGTCCCCTACTGGTGTATAGGTATACGCGATTAGCACCGTGCGGCGCGCGTTGCGGTGTGCGTGCAGTGTTCTCACGGATCCACATAGCATCAACACTACTGTGTCCTTGCTGTGTCAGGTGCTGTCTCACCTACAATCGCTAAAATTCAGTGGACAACAGAGAGAACAACTTAATTATAAATAAATGAACCCTTGTCCTGGTTCACCAATAAATTATTGGAGTAAGCATAATTTTGTTCTTATCAAATAGTAATGAAAATAAAGCTGGGCCTAGCAGAGTTTCCTCTGCAATATTACCGAATAAATAACTAGTGACGGTCCCCGTGACAGCGCATCTTGTATACGAAATTATGACCGGTGAGAACATGTCACAAGGTTCTGCAGGGTGGAAGCGGAAAGGCTAAATTATAGCTGTAGAGTCGGCCATCATTTTCTTCATTTGAGTAGAATTTCATTTTTCTAAAGTGCGCTTGAAAGTTCGTTTGTAATGAACGAAAAAGAAATCGTGGCTAGAAACTGCAACGTTCACGCCCAGGCTAACAAGGCGCCTTAATTCATTCAATTATTGCAGGTTGCTATGCGTACTTTGCTGCTATTTACGCGTGCAACAATTTGCCATACAAACATCCAGTGTACCGAAATGACTCTGGAGAAGTATTAGACTCGGCGAATTCTGATAACAAATTTCATTTTGTTTCTCAACTCAATTTCGCCGCTACGCCCTTACCGACATCGTCACAATCTGGACGTTGGTCTAAGGCCCTCATTCTGATGAGATCGCGCCGCAGTCTGCCTAGCTGTGACGGTCAGGTGTCAAAACTTTTATAATGGCCGCTTGTACGTCCCCTCACCGACAGAGCCATGGTTCGGTGAGGCCGCGGAAACGTCACGATGCTTTGCGCGCGCATGTGAGGATATGCTCATACCGTGTTTGTGATGCCTAAGTGGAATGGCAATCGAAACTAACTGTTAAAAGCACACTGTAAATATTTCTTTCGGGGTTTATCCAAGCATAACACTACAGCTTTAAGCTACAACGTCGAAGAGCTCATTTCCCAGAAATTTCGGTGTCAGCGTCGGCGCTTGCGTAGTTGGTTGTGAGTCACCAAAACATGTGAACTGCCCCGCCGCGGTGATCTTGTGGCTAAGGTACTCGGCTGCTGACCCACAGGTCACGGAATCTGAATCCCGGCTGCGGCGGCTGCATTTTCAATGGAGGCGGAAATGTTGTAGGCCCGTGTGCTCAGCTTTGGGCGCACGTTAAAGAACTCCAGGGGGTCAAAATTTCCGGAGCCTTTCACTACGGCATCTCTCATAATCATGTGGTGGTTTTGGGACGTTAAACCCCAAAAATCAATTAAATCAAAACTAATTAAATGAAACAAGTGGGCACTTTAAAAACCTATTCACTTAATTGCGTTCATACATATTTATTAATTTTCAACAACAGGGCCACCGACAAAGTGTTCAGCTCTGTAGGTTCGCATGTTACCCTTTGGACGCGCAGTGGGCCATTCGCTGAATATTACAGGAATAATTATGGTGCAGTGACAACTTATTAACACTCCTTGCACCAGGCGTTCAATGATACCTTAAAGTGGCAATTTGCTCTTCATTTGTCTTCTTATGACACGGTTGAGGGACGCACCGATAACGGAAGTAGGATTGCAAGGAGATGGTAATGCCCACAAGCCCCGCCTACGATGTCACACTTTGTTTTGAGGGCGTAGGCTGTGGAGTGCATTGCTTTTTGCTTGACGTGAAAAATAAACTGAATGTCTTTGGATCAGTACTCTTGAGTCAGAATTCTTTTAAAGTTACATTCCTATTCTTAGGCAGCCCAGCTTTACATTCCGTGCTGATTACGAAGCTGCATCGTGAGCCGCGGCTTGACACCACGACCTCCTTATACGACTTACGTCTTGCTCAATGACCTGCCCCGCCTCAATGAAGGCGTATGCTTCGAAAAATGGCGCGTAGGGACCAGGGATACCGCCAGGTGCCGCCACAATTTATCCTCATAGGAGACGACGCACGAACGTCGTGGTGCACTTGTGCGTGCGCGTTCCTTTCAGTGTTTTAGGCGCGAAGCTCCTTATAGCGGCACCCGTTCGTCCCTCGTAGTCGTAGTCGTCGTCGTAGTGTGTAACCAGTCTTACGCTTTGACCTCCAAGGTGGTGCCGGTGGGAGATTTCTCCTGTGCGTTGTTGAACAATAAAAAAATTCACAGCATGCGCGTTAACTAAAAGCCGAATTCTTCTGTCTTTCATTCCCCATTAGCAGCCATTGGCATGTTCCAGGAGGAAACGTTAGTAGAAGTAGAACTGTTGAAGCCGAATTTTTCTGTCTCTCATTCCCCATTTGCAGCCATTGACATGTTTCAGTAGGAAACGTTAGTAAAAGTAGAAGTGTTAAAGCCGACTTCTGCTGTCTCTCATTCCCAGTAGCAGCTATTGTTTACCGCCAAGGTAGTGCCTGGTGAAAGTTCTCCTGTGCGTGAATAAACAATAAATAATTTTTGTTCAAAACGCTGTTGATTGATAAAATAAACCAACGAAAGACGCCAGATGTTTTCTAAAAGCAAAACGAAAAGATGCTAATAATTCTAAAGCAAAACAAAAAGAAGACGCCAGCTTCTTAACGAAAGACGCAAGGTAATTTCTAAAGCAATGGTTTTATAATCAAAACCATATCGATACAGGTTTGTAGTTGCCGATGCTCGTTGCCGTCGGTGTTTGCTCGTATAAATAAGGATGCCGAAAGGCGGGCGCGCAGGGCAGCAGTGGCGCACGCTCGCAGACAGGACCCTGAAGTGAGAGCACGCGAGGCTGAAGCGCGCCGGGATACTGCGCGACGTCACCGCCAAGATCGTGCTGTACGGGAATAAGAAGGCACATCAGCAAAGCAGCGTCGGCGAGATCCCGCCGTACGTGAACAAGAAGCTGCAGCGGCACGTCAGCGTCGGCAAGATCCTTCCGTACGGGAACGAGAGGCCGAGGCCGCACGTCAACGTCGCGAAGCAGACCTTGAAAACGTTCGACAATGGGAAGCGGCGAGGAAGCGCGCATATCGCCAGGTGAATTGCCGGAAAAACATTTCACGATATTACTTCCAGGAGCTTCGCCCAATTTCATCATCATTCACCTCGTGGATCTGCCGTCAATTTTTTTCCAGTTTCTAACGCGTGCATCGAGCAATTCACAGATTAAGCGCCTCGAAGCAACATTCTAGATGTCAGAAACACCGCGGTGGCTGGCTTCGGGGTTCCCACTTCCAGTTACATGCGCTAACCTTCAAAAGTAAAAAAAATGGCAGCATATCCACGGAGTAAATGACGGAGAGTGGGGCGAAGCATTCGCCCGACCATTCATTCTTGCTTCCGTCCGTCCATGCATCCGTCTGTGTGACCGTCCGTGCGTCCATTCGCCCGTCTATGCGTGCATCTGTTCGTGCGTCCGCACGTCCATCTGTGCGTTCGTCCTTGCGTTTTTCCATGCATCCATCCGTCAGTGCAGCCATCCGTGAGTCCGTTCATTCATCTGTCTGTGTGTCCGTTCGTCCATCTATTCAACACTCACAGTACCACCATCTCGCATCTTTTTATCATATATTCGCATATGCACCGCCATCCAGCGGACATTGCAAGGACTAAACGAGAAGTGGCACACACACACTTTCTAACGGCTTGCGCTTCGTGTCTACTTCCCACCTTTAACCACCTCGAGTTCATGGTAAATACTAGTTCACTGTATTCATGGCACTGCGGCCAAACGCTCGCTAAAGCTTTCTAAAACCAAGGAGGTTATACCCAGCGAGTATAGCGTAGCAACCCTTTCCTGTCAGACAGTGCTCAATTTACATGCCAATGGCTGCTAAGGGGGAATGAGAGAAAGGAGAATTCGGCTTTTATTAGCGTGCACGCTGCAAATGTTTTATTGTTCAACAACGCACAAAAGAAACCTCTCACCAGCACCACCATGGAGGTCAAAATGTAAGACTGGTTACACACTACTACTACGACTACGAGGTACGAATGGGTGCCGCCTTAAGGAGCTTCGCACCTAAATAAACTAGCGAACGCACGCATGCACCTTCTGAAAATCGGTTTCACAGCTGCAGCAATGACGGCAAGTTGTGGTGCCATTGCCCTAGCCATCACGTGCTGTGGCACTTTCGAGAACTAAAAAAAATGACAAGCTAAAGCAAATATGACGACACGGGGAGCGATGGCACGAGCAGGTCGTAAGTTTATAGAGGAGGTCTTGCTTGACACGGATGTCCTGTTACAATCCAGTTTTTTTTTGCGTGCGCAGCGCCACTAGCTTGTATGATATAATGCTCAGAGACTAAAGTGGAAACGTATCATAATATATAAAAACGATTTTTTGTGTTCCTCAGTGACAAGAGCATGGTAATTCGATCGACTCCGTAACTCAGTACGAAGGCTTGCATACTCCCGGTGACGTGACTCACCGATTTTTATTGTTGTAAAACGAGGTGTAAAGAACATGACTTAATTGAAATCGCGAGACGAATGTTTGATTCTGTCATTATATTTGGTGCTCTATTCATTTCTATGATATCGTCTAAGCACTTTTTCTAGCGAGATTTAAGTGCCTTGTTCCGGTCAGTCTTCAGTCCTAGCTTAAAAACTGCACCTCTTTTGGTTTTCGCAGAAACATCCACCACCATATCCCGTGGAGAACATTTCTGTTCCCTTCGCAATATATCAGGGAAAAGGTGACATCTTCGCTAATCCGCAAGACGTGCACGACCTTGCCGAACGTCTACGATGCATTCTCGTGGTTAATGAAACCGTGCCGGATCCCAAATTTGGTCATCTCGACTTCATCTACGGCAACAATGCTACTGATATTCTCCACAAACGCATGGTAGAGCTCTTCAAGAACTACACCTTTGATCAACAAAAACTGTACACATTTAGTCCCGAACTCAGTACAGAATTCTTGTAACACTATAGCCACTTGTTGAGGTTAAAGTAAAAAACCTTTTATGTCTCATGAGTCAAAAGGCTTTGCGAGATTTCGCAACACTTGAAGATACTTAAAATACCGTATTTGCGGCTGTAATGCTACAAATGATTAACAATTAAATAATAAAAATAGTCTAACAATCGCCTGATGCATCAGTGAGTAAACACGTGTCTCTCTGCGTACCAAATGTCTCATAACCTAAGTGTCACAGTTAGTTATTGATGGGCGTCATGTGCGTCAGCCTGGCGGCCTTCATAAGCCTAGTGGTTGGTGTCGGGCTTAGCGCCAGGTGATGTTGGTAAGCAAGCACTTCTTTTTCATTGTACTGTAAGGAGGCCCCTGCACCACACTTTGAGCATGGTCAGCAAACGTGGTTGCTCGGTAAGTCGTCTCTCTTGAGAATACGCACAACCAGAAATTATTATCCCCAAGAATGTGCACTGGCGTCGCTGTGGTCGGGGCGTTGTGACGTCACGAGAAGTACTCGCCTACTCCTCCATCGCTTGTCTCCTTTTTCTGCGCCCGCCGTGTACGGCTGGACGAAGACTGGTACAAGAAGACGGCTGAAATAAGACTGTACGAGAAGTGGTAAGCGCCTTCTGCAGTCATCTATATCCTTTTAATTCACGACGGAAGATCAACAACTAAATTGAAAGCGACTATAGGTCTAGGTGTAGGTGCGTCGTAGTGGGACTTGCAGGTACATTTTCCTTGTCAACATAGTGCTTTGCGTGCTACTGAACTGCATCTCAAAGGCATCGGGCTAAGAAGTGAGTGGTTGAGACGTTCCTCCGTCAAGTACCTCCACTATCGCAGAAGGTCACGTTTAATCAATAAACTTTCATTATTACCCTGACAGTTATTTGACTTCGATCTGAAGTAAACTTGAATTCGAAGGCCTATATTTCGATTTTTTTACAAAAAACATGAGCTTGGTTGAAAATGGGCAGATCTCACGTACAGTGTGAATCGATGATATCCGATGCATGAATTAGGAAAGTTGACAGGTCACTTTAAAATCTGCACAACGTTTCCAGGTGGAGGTAAATTATACCGTGCATGACTTCCATGTCATGTTTGACATGTTTGGACGTGTCATTACACCTTTGTCATCCGTTTCCGCAATGCAATACCTAATTTGTTATATGTGGAGCTAGCGAAACGGCCCCGAGCGCATCATAAGGGTGGCATGTAGTCATGTTGTTACATGACACGCATCTCATGATCACCACGTTTGCACCAGTCACACACCTTCGTCGTCCATTTACTTCCCGTAATACTAAATAGGTATATGTGAAGCTCGCAAAATGGCGGCCAGCGCATCATGATTCAAGGGCCCAGTTTACTCCGACGTAATGATGATGCACGCGCACGCTGAGCGCAGTGACGCTACGCTAGCAAAACGCGAGCACTCTATACACCTTTTCACAGGAGGAAAACAAAACCGCCATGATGGGCTTCGCACGGGAGTACAAAGGCTAAGGGCACAACCTTGCCAGTGCAATTTGGAGGGGTCACGCCAAGAAACGAACGCCAGCGCGCGTGCGTGTCGGGTTACGTCGAAGTGTATTGGCGCCTTGAGTGTGGCATGTAGTCATGTTCTTACATGAACACGCATCTCATGATTATCATGTTTGCACCAATCACATACCTTCATCTTTTCCGTGACGTAATACCGAATTTGGTACATGTGAAGTTAGCGAAACGGCCCCGAGCCGATCATGAGCGCGGCATGTAGTCATGTTGCTAGATGACACGCATCTCATGTTTATTATGTTTGAACCGGTATCATATCTTCGTCATTCCATTCACAGTCCCGTAATACCAAATTTGGTAAATCTCAAGCTTGCGAAACTGGCCGCGTGCGCTTCATGAGTGTAGCATGTAGTCATGTTGTTGCATAACATACAGGTCATGATTTTTCATGTTAGGGTCTGTCTCTTGTGTTCGCCTTGCAGTCATATGAGTTTTGCAGCATGTTATGTGAACGAAACCACCGCAAGATCAGCAATAACTTTGATGTAAATCATAACACTATGTGACATACATGTCATAATTATTATGTTATGACTAGTCGAATATGCTCGTCATACAGTCATGTTAGGCCATACCAATTTTGGTATTGATACCATTAACGAAACGGCCAGGAGAGCCAGAAGTCGTACGCGGCTAGATAGATAGATAGATAGATAGATAGATAGATAGATAGATAGATAGATAGATAGATAGATAGATAGATAGATAGATAGATAGATAGATAGATAGATAGATAGATAGATAGATAGATAGATTGATTGATTGATTGATTGATATGTGGGATTCAACGTCCCAAAACCACTATATGATTATGAGAGACCGCCGTAGTGGAGGGCTCCGGAAGTTTAGACCACCTGCGGTTCTTTAACGTGCACCCAATCTGAGCACACGGGCCTACAACATTCCCGCCTCCATCGGAAATGCAGCCGCCGCAGCCAAGATTCGAACCCGTGCCCTGCGGGTCAGCAGCCGAGTACCTTAGCCACTAGACCATCGCGGCGGGGCGATAGATAGATGGATAGATAGATAGATAGATAGATAGATAGATAGATAGATAGATAGATAGATAGATAGATAGATAGATAGATAGATAGATAGATAGATAGATAGATAGATAGATAGATAGATAGATAGATAGATAGATAGATAGATAGATAGATAGATAGATAGATAGATAGATAGATAGATAGATACGCTCAAAGCCGCCGAAGCTCGCTAAGAAATGCTTCGCATTTAAAAGGAACTGCTGCTAAATGAACAGTTCTAATTCAAGGTATGAGTTGCACAAGATAGATCTCATACCGTGAGTTCATTTAGCGTATCGGTAAATAAATGTTAGAGTTATAATGCAGACTAAGTGAATGATTATGCTGGAAGAGTAGATGGTTGTCTTGAGGCCAGTAGGGCTTTTGCGACACTTGTCGGAATAGGCCACGACAACGTGCTTTTACAAGTGGTTTCAGATATCCATGGCGGCAGCGATGTGCAACGCAACGTTGACCCCAGGGATCCACAGGGCCACACGAAGGCTCACGTGCCAGGGCCGGAACCATGCACCTATGCCACATTGCAATCACATGTTCTCAAAAAAAATCATAGCTTTAGCTCATTGGGCCGTTTTCGTTCTCCCACAAGTAGACTGAGTACATGTCTTTAGAGGAGCAGAAAAATATCTAAACATGGTGTGGCAAACAGACTGTCGTCCCACACACACAGAAAAAAAGAAATTCTTGTTAGGCACTGCATTTTGCTTTATTTCTCCATATACTAGTATGCATTTGAGGCCTCGGCATTCCCTTCTTTTTTCCCCCTTCCAGCTCTGCAAGCATAACGGTTTCACCGGTGGCCCCGAAATTATCTCGGCGATCTCATTTATATATGCGTGTGGCGCTTTCCGTGGTGCGTTGAAAGTCCCCACATTGAGCGAGTACAAGAGGCTCTTCGACGACAAAAGTCCGTAGATCGACTTGAACACTTTTTTGCCTAACCGTACACGCAACTAGATCCTGTGGAATTTTGTTTGAATTATTGAGCTGCGGGAAGTGCGAAGAAAAACATCGACGGATACCTAGCATAATGGAGCTTCATGCCGGTACACAGTGGGCGGTATCACTTAGTGGGCAGATACACCGAACGTTCTTCCGTTGCCTTCTAACTTCCAGGTGACACCTGCTCACGTAACGAAGCATAAGAACACAGTAAATGAGTCTAAGAAGACCAGGAAGGCGAGCGTATTGTTGTCGTTGCGGAGATGGTGCTGGTGAAATACCAACGAGGGCAAAATCAAGTCCACAAATTTTCGGAAAGCAGACACGGCAACTTTCTGTTCCTCCACCAGTAGAGTTCTTCTTCAGGCACGCTTGTTTCGCTGAGGCTATTGGGGATCATTTTTGCAGTTTCATGGGGCTATACATATAATAGGGCAGTCAAGAGCCTAGAGCGTTGGCGGAGTTTTTAAAGATGATACTCTTTCTTGGGGCCCTTCGATGCAAAAATTTTGGTCTGTCTGTCTGGCTATGTGTGTGTGTGTGTACATTTGTCTGTTTGTACGCCCTTAACAATACCGCGAATAGCACCAAACGATATTCCGAACGGCCGACCCCATCCGTAGCGCCCCCCAATATTGCTCAAGGTTTAGCTTTCATACTTGTGCGATTAACAAATAAAAAGCAATTATTGCGTATATATGAGGCACAATAACAACACGGCAATATTCTGTTTGTGTGTCCTTTTACCATAAAATGCATACTTAAGGGATTCTAAGGACCGTAGCATTTATCACGTCGCGCTGACAGTGCAATGCTTGCTCGAAAAGGCAAGTGTTTGCAACGATTTGCTGACCCGACACGGTGGTGGCACGTACCCGTCGCCTTGTGATCTACGCCTTATCGCCTCCAAGATGGGTGCGCACGCCGCGCGCTTCGTTTTCCAAGATAACTACCAGATAGCGCTCATGTCTTACGTGTGACTTGAATCGATGTGCTCCACAATTCTATTCAACGATTTTCTTGCGCAGATCATCGAATAAACGTTTTGTCCACGCTCTCCAGACGCAAGACTATCGTCTTCGGACGACTTGCAGAGTAACATGTAGATACGGGGCCATTTTTTACAAGTCGGGGCACTTATGAACCAACTCAGACTCTCGTTTGCTACTCTTGCTAAGGTGAATCGAAAAAAAAATGGAACAGCGAGATGTGGAGAGAGTGTGACATGGGCCTAGTGTTCTCGAATAATAATGGAAATGAATTAATGAGTCGTTTAGGTTGCACACAAACAGCGCGATAGCCTATGTCTTCCGTGGAGCAGAAAAATACTTGACCGTGATGTGGCAAACGAACTGTTCTCAGACAAAGAAAGTCGTATTGTCCATTCGGCGCTGATTTCAAGAGCTCTTTCTTAAGTAGGACGTCGTCCAAGTAACCGTGCAGAATATTGTCACCGCGTAGGAAGAAACAGACAAAGCGTAGGACACCGCGAAGAATGAATGAAAAAAAAATTGCCCGCAGCTTCCCTCGGGGGAACACTGAGGAGGATGCGGAGCATATAATTGGTTAACGGGGTGTTAAAGTGCGACTTACTTGGGTCGATGGCTAAATTGGTTAACGTGGTTGTGAAATGGGGTGTTAAATTGCGACTTACTTGGGTCGATGGCTAAATTGGTTAACGTGGTTGTAGGAGGGGGTGTTAAATGAGTGAACACGTACACACGTATGCGAAAGGACGGCGCCGGTCGAAGGGACGTCGATCATTGTGTTTGTGGATTCGTTGGAATTCATTTCACCGCGACCTTGGACGTCGACGCGCCGTACAAACCAACCGACGAGCGGCAACTGAGCGAGCGAGCGCCGACCTTGAGTATATATACAGCGCGACGGCGCATGCACTGTCAGCTGTTGAATGTTCTCGAAGGAGAAGCGCGCGCGCGGCACAGATGGCGACGGCGCGGCGGCGCATGCGCTGTCAGCTGTCGAATGTTCTCGAAGGAGAAGCGCGCGCGGCACAGATGGTGGGCGACGGCGCGACGGCGCATGCGCGCGCGTCAGCTGTCGAATGTTCGAGAAGCGGTGCGGACGGCGCACTACAAGGCGCGAGTATAAGATGCTTCCGTATCTAAAATAAAGGCAGTAAATAAGGACAGAGTAGGCATAAACCATCGAATTATGTCGGAGGAACTACTGGCAAATAATGGAGCTATTTTCTGTCTTTCGGACACGTTTTGCATGTGCTACTTCACCTTCATCTTTGTTGTTGCTCAGAGTACACCCGCACTCTGGCAGAGCTGCAGGAGAGGAGGAGAGGGGCACCCAGACATAAGGTTGCGCTCCTGTCAAACAGCACCCACAGCGTTAAGCTTGAATTCCGCTAGAGAAATTGCTCCGGGTTCGTGAATTATGTCAATTGCTGCAGAATAACCATCAGCGCATCAAGGCTGAAATTCGGACTGAAAGAAGTGGATACAATGCTGAACTCCACCTACTCAGCATCTGTCAATAAGCATAACTCGCCATTCAGTTGAGTATGGTAATCAAGTTGAGTATGGTATGGTTGAGTATGGTAATCATCGACGTCTTCTTCCGGAATCCTTTTCGTGCCAATGTGATGTTGACACTGATGCCCAATGCATCGGCAAATCAAGCAACCTGTGCATACTTATTAGCTCATGACGCGCATCCTGTTGCCATTGGCACCTGTTTTCGCAACTCGCCGCTTCACTTCTACGTCCTCAACCAAAGCTACTATGCTTTGGTTGAGGACCTATGCTACTGCATTGCAGACATTACTATAGACATAAATTGGTACTATAATTAACAAGAGAGAGACAAAGACAGCACCCTTGCCACGGGCAGGCTGTTCTAACCTGAATTGCTCTTTTTCTGCCTCCCAGTTAAGCTATTAGCGCGTGCCGCGCCTCAGTGGCGCTTTTATTCTTACCCTCGGTCATGACTGCGATAGCCTCCCCAAGGCCAGTTTGCATTGCAGTTGCGAGCTCCGGAGTAGCTTAGTGGTATAATACTGGGCTCGAACGCAGAGGAACCGGGTTTGAATCCCCTTGTGTCCTTGGTTTTTTCTGTTTACTAGGTTTTTACCTTATTTCGCACGATAGTGCTTACGGACACCGGCGGTGGCGGCGGCGGCGGACGACTACACCGCATGTGAACTTGTGATCTCATAACAGCTTCGCTGTAAAAGATCACCAAGGCTGCGTGGGGAAAGCAAGATAGTCGTAGCGAAAGCTCGAAGAGCATCCCTAATAGAACCCGCTGTAGACTCTCTCAGGGCAACCAACGCAAGCATACATGCAAGGTGAGCACTATACGATATATATTGTAAGTTTACATGATATACAAAAACTACTACTATAATTCTTAGCTACAATGCTTAAATCCCACTGGTTTAAGATG
The DNA here is from genome assembly GCA_013436015.1 of Rhipicephalus annulatus. Lineage (NCBI taxonomy): Eukaryota > Metazoa > Arthropoda > Arachnida > Ixodida > Ixodidae > Rhipicephalus > Rhipicephalus annulatus. The sequence goes on along the minus strand of WOVY01014526.1, from coordinate 56,541 downwards.
TGGACTTAAAGGGGTCAAGACAAGTTCACCCAACAATTTGCGGTTTTTGGTGAAAAACGGAGGTAGAGGGTAGAATATGCTTGTACACGTGTTAAAACTGGACTGTGAAAGTTTATTTCAGTCCAAAATAGGCCGTAGAAGTCTTCGGCTGTAAACTCCACCCACCGCCACCGACTGCCATTTTGCCGTGGCGTGCATGACGTCACAAACCGATGGGAGCAGTGCTGTCGTCTGCTACCATACGACACCATCGGCATGCAATAAGTGCGTTCACTGTGCTGCGAGTGTTGCTCACCGCATGGTCCACACGTGTCGCAAGTCTTGCAAAGTGGAACCGGTACCATCGCCACGACGTCGGCGCTGTCATCAGCTAAGAATTCGGGCGATGATTCATTGAGCAGCAGAAGCGGCGATGACGCCATGTATGCTGCACATTTTGATTTCAACCCAATCGCCACCAACTCGAGTGACAAAGTAAGCATTGAAGACAGTGCGAACCCGGATGCCAACTTCTAAATCATGTTCTGGAGGGCCTCCTTCAAGACCATCTCTGTCGTTTTCCTAAATACGTAGTAATTTCGACGGATGCAACGCAAAATCTTCAGAAGGCTGGAGTAGGTATTTTTTCTCATCAGCTTAATTGGTTTTTTGCGGTCCGATTGCCTGACTTCACACCAATTCATCTCGCAGAACTCCTGGCTATTACATTGGCTCTTTGAAAACTAAATTATCGGCAATCAAAAGCTATTATTATTTCGGATGCTTTGTCTGTATGTACACATCTAACGTCCGCAAAGCAGTCTCCTCTTCTCACGATATTTTGGTCTCTCGTACCGCATAGCCTATCAGAAGTTCGGTTTATTTGGGTCCCCGGGCATGCTGGAATTGTACTAAATGAAATTGCTGAATCACTCGCTTCGGCATATTTAAATTTCGCGGTGGCGCTAGCAGCCCCACAGTTTCCTTTTATTACTGCCGAACGATTCAAACGCCTGGTAATCTTAAAAATCAACGAAACGTCTCTCCTACATTATGAAGAATTTCGGCACTTGCAAACCACAAGAACACCACAAAATGCCTTTCCCGTCAATGTGAGGTGACCCTCACAAGCTTTTGCTGTAGAGTTCCTCGGGTAAATGTTTATCTCAACAAATCAGGATTTTCGTTAACTAACCTATGTGCAGTTTGCAATGAACCGGAAACAATAGATCACTTTCTTCTCACATGCCGCCGCTTCGCCTCACGGTGACGAATAATTCTTGAAATACCGATTGGTATGCTCAGATTGCCAGTCAATACATCCATCCTATTATCGCTTAGAGCCAGTCAGTTTAGTGTGGGCCGCAGTGCTATTTTGTCAGCGCTACAAAAATTCATTCAGGCAACCGAAGGATACGCTACTAGTGGTACCGCCAGATATATCTAATTCTTTGTCCCCCTTCCTCATTATGTTAATTTGTTTTATATATTCTGGTTTTTCGCATTCTTCTGCACTTTTTAACGTTTTAAAAGGAACATTATTATTGTTTCTATCTAATTTTTGTTTCTTTTTTCAGCAAGCGTTGTAGAAAAATATCTATTATGAGATACAGTGTGGCCAATCTCCAATGTGGGTGTGAGCTAAGATATCCTAGGTGACAAGACAAGACAAGATGCCAACGGCCTCGGTGATAGGCAGACGTTGCAGACGGCCTTGCACAACGGTAAGTAGCTTTATTTCAAGCGTACCAGGTTGACAAGCGAGCTTAACGATTAGTAGACGCTGCATTCACGAGCACATTTTGCGCGACGGAATTTGTAAAGTGTGCAGATTGTTTTCTTTGCTAGCATACTTGCATTCACGACTTAATAAGTGGTGGTAACAATGCTGCGCGTAATGACTGTTGCTTTTGCAGCTTTTGCTACGTGTGGCGTGTATATGAACATTATCTGAAACGAACGCCATGTACTCAGTGCGACGCTAGTGTTCCTCACGAGACGCATCTTGGCCGAATCTTTACGGCACAGTGTCTGGCCACAGCCTTGCCTTTTTTACTGGTATACCAATCCCGCCGAGAAGACTCTCATCGTCATTGTAGCCGTCTGCCGTAAAGTGTGCTGAGCACAAAACAGATGCGTTTCTTTCGCACCAGTCCTTTCTGCGTACGTTCATCTCCCAAGCCCTGCGTTGGGCAGGCTCTTTAGCGAACTTGAAGAATGACACGGTACTCGCCCTCTCTGTACGCTCTGGCACCCCACAGCGCAGCATGGGTGACACGGTGACACTGCTTCAACCGCTGCAGGTCATTCAATTCCAGTGGCACGTTGAATAACGCTGAAAAAATCGATTGCAAGCGCAGCTGACTATGAAACACGATCGCCCTTCGTACTGCACATTATGCAGAAACTCGCAGAGCAATCTGTTCGTGACGTCAGCGCGCCAGTGTTACCGGACCACTAGGCCGCTCACTCGTTCATAAAAATAATCTATTATAGATTACCGGCCCCACCGATTGCACTGAAAATTCGCCAGGGTGTTTGGGAACGTACAAGAACCAACCCACACTACACAGATAATGATTGAAAATTGGGTGTCATAACCCCTTTACCATATACAATAGATTCAAACGGTTCCTCTGATAATTTACACCACAATAGTGTAATAATCTCGTGGATAGGATACAACTTTCTAGTTTCTCTATAACCGAAACACACCACTGACAGAAGCGTGTGACTACAATATAATAATAATAATAATAATAATAATAATAATAATAATAATAATAATTCTGGTGATTTGCCATTTTAAAATTACCATATGGTTAACGGAGACGTCATATTGGAGAGCTCCGGAAATTTCGACCACCTGGGGCTCTTTAACATGCACCTAAATCAATGCACATGGTTCTCTAAGATTTTCGCCTCCAACTAAAATGCAGGCTTCACGCCTGGGACTCGATTCCGCGACCTGCCGTTCAGCAGCCGAGTGCCTGAGACCACCGTTGCGGGTCCATTGAAGTATGTCAAAATTTAGTGCTTCAAAGTTGAGACAAGCCGCATTAAAATGTACGCCACTACCATCGGTAATTACTTTTGCGTGTTGTCTGATGCTTGTGTAATTCGAACATCATGGGCTGTCAAGTTCTATTAGCTGCCATTAGTAGTTTCGCTCTCACCTTTTGCATAGGTGCCTCTACTTTTCATTCATCATTTCCCCATTTGGTCTCGCTGTATAATTAAATTTATTGTGTCTTTGTCACGTATGGATCTTCAAGAACATGTGTTGTGAGATAGACAGTATGGCCATTGAATACGTATATAATGTATTGCTTGGTATTATTTTATTTCAGGTAGCATTGTGTTATACAAACATATTTGCGTTAACGCGGTGCGTACTTCACTTAGAAATTCCGAATCTTCGTTTACAATTTCACAAAAGTTCATATCAACATTGACGTGTTTTATGTCTGGGTTCGCAAAGCATTGGTTAGCGTCATTTTCATGACAATAAGGTCAGTAAAAAAGCTTGCGGTTATGACAGAAGGTAATTTACACAATGTGTGGCTCAGTTTACACAACGTGTGGCTGTGTCCAGCGAGTGTGAAACGCTTATCGCTATTCCAGCAATACAAATGGGGTTGTTGGAACGAATTTGTTTGATAATATTTCCGCTCTTAACATGCATGGCGTCGCCATTTATCCGCTGGGCAATACACTACTGCTTTGAAGCGTTGCAGAAGCGCGTGTTTCAAGAATGTGAGCGGGATAACCCTAGATTCCCATACTCAAAAAAAAAGAACTTTTGCACAATGTTTCCTTAAATATGAACATGGAACCAGGTAAAAAATAAAAGCGGCACGTGTGCATATTCTCAACTAAAAAGTGAAACTGCGCCATACCTATACAAGTTTCACGAGAAACACGTATAGCTTTCTAGCAGTAGTTTTCGTGCTGCATGTTGCTATGAGATAGAGAGAGAATAAAATGAAAGAAAGGCAGTTGCTATTGCTAGTGTCAATTCTTCTCATGAGGTTCCGATCGTAAGGATCGCTTCAATTTTTTTTCCTTTAGCGGACGTGGTAAGAGCATTGAATAGTGTTGCGGTTATTCAATTTCCTTCAACACTGCCACGTCCTCACAGTTTACACGTTTTCTCTTTTTTTTTCTGCTTTCACCAATTACCGTTAAAGACCACCGAGCGACTGGTGACAACTTTCCTTCTACAGAGGCATTTAGAAGGGGTAAGTATAACAAATAATATTGCTAAAGATGTCTCATAAGCTGAAGAACCATCCAGCATTGGTATTTTTTTCGAGGCCTTCGATTGGATTTTCTCAATAAGTCTTCCAGATTGTTCTTCGGTATTTGCGGCGAATTCCTCGAGGTGATTGCGGCATGAAAAATTTTTAACCATCAACTTCAAGTGTGGTTATACCTACAGACTTCTTAGCTTCGTTTTCAGCAATCGCTCAAACTAATTATTCTCAACTATTACGTGCCTTTCTTTTTCTAGGCTCTGCTCGCACAGCTCTAATCAGAATAATCTGGGTGCCTGGCCACAAAAATTAAAAATGAATGAAATGACGAATAATTTGGCGAGAGCCGCTCTCAGTGGCCCAATATTCTCAATTATTCTGACAGAATGGAAAGTTCGGCGAGCTTAATATTCTAGGTATAACGTTGGTTTCAGCACAATAAGAAACACAAAGCAACACAGGACAAGCGCTTGTCCTGTGTTCTTTTCTGTTTATTTTTGCGCTTGCACCACAGTTATGTCAATTATTCTGATATTAGCCCTCATAATTTGTGGCAGATTTTGAACGTGTACCATAATACAAGACACTGCGATACATTAATCAGTCATCTAAACTAGTATCAAAACCTCTTGTTCTCTTGATGTTGGAATGTTGGTTCAACGCAAACTAGGGAAGTATGCTCTACAAATTTGCGTTGTTACACTCCAAAATCAAACAATTATATGCACACAGCTGGTCTGGCTCCTTTCCCTCGTTGCTTGTTTTGCAAGAAGGACGAAACAATCTAGCATTACTTCTTATCTTACAATCGTTTCAATTTACTGAGAAGAAACATTTTGAAGCGCTGTTTAATCAAATCAGATTTTGTTGTTTCAAATGCTCTATCCTTGAAAGCCTCCTCATTAGGTCATTGTCGCCGGAATTTCCATCCCGCAGTAGGAAAATTTTCAATTTAATGAAGCTGGTATTTCTCTTAGGTATACAATTGAGCATCTTTTTAATATTTCTTCTATAATTTGTTACACATAAAATCTATGTGTGATCACATTTACTGATAAATTGTTCATTTCTTTCTTTGGACACCAGAGTAGGTGTGAGCCATACATAGAAGTTGTTATTATCATCAACATCATCACATGGCAATTATTTCGAGAACCTCAAGCAATCGACGAGACGAGTCGTCTTCGATTTCGAAGATTCGTGCAACGCGCACCGGGAACGGTGAAGAAGAATCTGCTGCCACGCTGCAGTGCCGTGCTCAACCTGCTGGGGTGTTCTTGGCTGAGGATTGAGTGGTTTTAACTTTCTGTCTTAGAGTCCGATTCTATATTTTATCTGTTTCTGAGTCTAACCATATCTCTAGTGCCCATGTCGACTACTTCTCCTGGCCAGGCGCGATCCGCCTGGTCAGCGTCGCTGCCGTCTAATGAATTACCGCTAGACTCCTTTTTCCGCAGTGGTATCGACAGTATTCCTGTAGCACTGGTACCTACGAATGGAGGCTTCATCAGACTTTCAAACCCTCAGGTGGTTCAAAAGGAACTTAAGGCAACTTCAAATCATTTCCAGACCATCACAGATGTGCGCCCATTTGGGCGAGGAGGTATCGTGTGTAGGTCGCCGGATCAGACCTGCGTGCAGGATCTTCTCAAATGCACCTCCTTTGCTGCTACCCCGGTGAGTGATTTTATTCCGCCACACCTTGCATGTACCAAAGGCCTTGTACGGGGAGTCGACTCCAAGCTGAGTCCAGCTGAGACCCTAGACAGGCTCTCTGGAGCAGGCGTAATTTCAATTTACCGGTGTAATCGCCTAGTCGACAACCAGAGGGTACCAACCGAATCTGTTATCGCGACATTTGTGGGCACAAAATGCCCGTCAGAAATAAAACTATGGCCACTGATCTTCCGAGTAGAACCCCTCGCTTCTCGTCCGATTCAGTGCAAGAACTGCTGGAGATTCGTCCACAGTGCGCGAGGATGTAAATCTAACGTTCGTTGTAGCACCTGCGGAGAGAGTCATCTTTCAAGCAATTGTGCTGCAACAGTGGAAAAGTGTTGTCTCTGTGGGGGCAGTCACTGCGCCGACAACTCTGACTGTTCCGCTCGTTCCCGGGAGGTTCAAATCCTAGAAGTTATTGACCGCCGCCGCTGTTCTCGAAGGGAAGCCATGGACATAGTTATAGACAGGGCTTTTGGATACTCTGGTATTACAGCGCGCTGCACTTCCAGTATGGACTCAACCCTATCGCAGGCTATTGAAACTGCTGTGGAAAAGGCAGTGAGTAAGGCAATGGATAAACTAATATCTAACCTTTCCGACTGTTTAGTGCAAATTCTTTCAAGTCAGATTGGACAAACAGTACAGACCAATACAGAACCTGCAGTATTACACATTACCAGTGACGCCACACAGCTACGCAATGTAGTGATGGACGAACTTTCTGCATCTGCAGGCAAGGCTAAGCAGCCAGAAACACAGGTGCACTTGGACCGACATTCGCCTCGGCCGAGTACAAGTACTGATACAGATATGGAACTCGATATACGATCTAATAAACGTACCAGATCCCCTATCTTCACCGATCTCAAGTCGAAATCTAAACGGAATGAATCAGCTATTTCGCGTGAAGATGCTAACAAGGGCGCGACAGGCGCCTCTGCGGTGCGCTCAACACCATAGGTCAGTTGAGGGTACTAGAGTGGAACTGCCGTTCTATATTCTCAGCCTCAACCGACTTACATTACTTTTGCAATAATTTTAATCTTGATATTATAATTCTCCAAGAAACTTGGCTTACACCAGATAAAAATTTCTATCTTGCAGGTTTTCGTTCTTTTCGATTAGATCGCCCATCACGTGGTGGTGGTTTAATGATCCTTGTATCAAGTAAATTATGCCATAGGGCGAAAATTTCTTTCAGAATGTTAGACTTGGATTGTGAATTATTAGCATTAGACTTGTGTCTCCCCGGATACCACCATTTTTCAATCGTAAAATGTTTACTTCGCCTCCGGTGTGCAAAGCACGCGTTATCTTGACAGCGTTTTGGTAGCATGTAGAAAGGAAATTGTACTCACAGGAGACTTTAATTCACACCATTTGTCTTGGGGTATAAGGACAGATTCTTGTGGTAGGCGACTGTGGGAATGAACTATTGATCACAACCTTTCCTGTCTGAATAAAGGTCATGTGACATTTGTCCGAGGTCAAACTAGCTCAGTATTGAATTTAACGTTTTGCTCCAATGCAATGAAGATTTTGTCATGGGCTGTTCTGGATTCGGTAATTAACAGTGACCATCTTCCTGTAGTTTTTGACATTACTTGTCCAACAATAACTTTAGATCAGCGAAAACGCACATACATCAACCATAGCAACTTTCAAGCCTGCCTCCGTTCTGCCATTTCCAAGCTTGGAAATGCCAGTACTAAGGAGATTGAATCTACGATTGGTTCAATGCTGGAGGGATCTAGAAAAAATTCTGAATTTTCTATTCCATCCAATAAACGATCCTCCTCTCGTTGGTGGAACGATGAGTGTACGCGCGATCATAGAAGACGAAAAGCCGCTTGGAAAAAACTTCTTCCTAATCAGAGCCCAACAAACTGGAAAGACTATCAATTCCTTGCTGGCGTATTTAAGCGTACAGTGAACCACGCGAAAGAAGAATACGAGAGTAGACATTTTGATTATCTTTCTAAATCAAAAAATAAGCGTGCTTTGTTCGCTTATCTTCGGACAAGAAAAGTACTACCAGAACCTTTAACGTTGCAGTCATGTGTCTTGACGCCAGTAGAAATGAACACCTCTCTAGAAGACATAGCGCAAGGTTTAGAACGCCGCTTCACTGCAAATTTTTCGGCTATTCAGTCCGTTCTGGTAAACTTGCATGAATTTCCAGAAGTTTCTTTAGCTGAATTGAATCAGACAGTATTATGCTTACCGAGGACGGCTCCCGGACCAGATGGGATTACGAACTCTATGTTGAAATGTTTACTCCAGGAATCGCCTAATCTTTTGCTAGAACTAGTGAATTATTCTTTAGGGAATGCATGGATACCTCCAGAATGGAAACTTGCCAAAATTGTATTGTTGCTAAAAAACGAAAATGATGCATACACGTTGGATAACATAAGGCCTATCGCACTGACATCAAACTTAGTGATATTGGTTGAGAGAATCATCAATATACGAATTAATGAACTTATTAACATGAGGTCTATTCTAAGTCCCTGTCAAATGGGGTTCAGGGCTGGTTGTTCAATTTGGGATGCCCACGTTGACTTAGAAAGTAGGCTTCATTTAGCACGGCTACATAAACAATATGCTGCTTTAGTTACCTTAGACATCGCTAAAGCATATGATACCGTGGAGCACTGTATTTTGATAGATCGATTAGAATACCTTGATTTTTCATCATACATAGTAGCGTGGGTTCACAATTTTCTCGCAGACAGGAAATTTTATTGTTTTAAAGATGGGTTTTCATCATCTACTCATACCCAAACGAGGGGAGTACCGCAAGACTCGGTGCTTTCCCCGGTGCTATTTAATTTACTAATGAGCACCATCCCACGTAAACAGGATATAACAACTTATGTTTATGCAGACGATATCGCATTTTTTGCAATGGCAGATAACATTCAGACCTTATATGAACGGCTGCAGACTCACCTTAATATATTGGAGAACTGGCTCGATGGCAACAGCTTTTTACTTAATCCGAGTAAATGTGCCCTCCTTGTTTTCCCGCTTCAATACCCTGTGAACATCTCTCTGTCTTACCATCATGAGGATATACCACAGGTGGAATCTGTTAAATACCTTGGAGTAATTTATCACACATCGCTTAACTGGCAATATCATATCAAATATATCGCCGGAAAAGGTGTGCCGGCCATTGGCATATTACGTAGGCTAAGCAACTACCGCACAGGTATGAGAAGAGACACATTATTAATGATATATCGCATGTATGTTCGTCCCATTTTGGAATTTGGTTGTGTGCTTTTCTCTGGAGTTCCAGCTAACAAGTTGCGGCCTCTAATTCTTCTGGAAAGAGAAGCTTTGCGCTTATGCCTTGGCCTTCCCAAAACAGTCGCCAACAATGTGTTGTACCTCGAATCGAGGGTCCCTCCGCTTTCTTGTAGAATTCGCCTTCTGACTGTTCAGACATTCTTAAGAATTTATGAATCACCATTACGACATTCAGAAACAGCCTTTATTTCCACCCCGGAATCATTTTTTGCTGCTAGATGGCCGCGATTTCACACGCCACAAATTATATTTGTGCAAAATTTACTGGAGCCTCTAATTTTACGTATATGCGACATCATGCCGAGTCGTTATAATTCAGCCCTGGTGGAAATTCAATTCGACGACATTTTTCCTAATAATGCCAAATTACTTCTTCATAATATTTTGGATGGTTTACTACAAGATCACCTGCGCAGTATTACAACGAACGTTATTATTGCTACAGACGCATCGCAATACGACGAAAAGTCAGGGGTTGGTATTTTCAGCCCGATTTTAAATTGTATTTATTCCCTTCGACTACCCGATTTCATACCCGTTTTTGTGGCTGAGTTTCTGGCAGTAGTGCTCGCCTTACGCAAGCTAGATACAGCAATTACATCAGCTCTCATAATAACAGATTCCCTATCCCTCTGTGCAGCACTTTCTGTTGGTGCTGATAATCACGTAACAAGGGCGTTCCGTGTACTAGTACCTGTGCATTTGAGAAAAGTGCGATTAGTTTGGGTGCCTGGACATAAAGGTTTGTTTCTGAATGAAATAGCCGATTCCTTAGCTAAGTCGTCAATCAGCGAACCAATTCTACCGCTCTGTCCATCATCCGCTTATGTGACCGCTGCTCGATTCCGCAGACGTACGCTTATGCAAGTCTTTAAAGGTTCAGCACTAACAAACTCTACAGAATATCGCCATTTATTATATCCCTGGCGAAAAGACTTTTGCCGCACTCGAAAACAAGAAGTAGCTATCACAAGGCTGCGTTGCCGGGTACCAAATCTAAATTTCTATAAACACAGGTCTGCTCAGGCACCTTCGCCACTGTGCGCATTCTGTGATGAACTGGAAACAATAGACCATTTCTTTTTGACCTGCAGGCGGTTTAACACATTACAAAAAACCCTATTAGAAATACCTTTGCGTGGCATTGGTATGGACTTATCTCTGCCTGTCATTTTGTCTTTTGGAGCTTCCATTTCTGGTTTCTCTAATGGCACAGTATGCGCGGCCGTCCGGGACTATATTGATGAAACTAATAGGTTGACTAATTAACCAGTTTCCTTATCCTAACATGTCCACATAAATATATACTTATAAAATCAGATTATTGGTCTATTCTAAGAATAAATTTGTTTATGTATATATTTGTATGCATTACATTAAGCACCACACATGCCTATAGGCTATCGGTAATCTTTCTGTTATACCTCCATCATTCTAAATCTGAACAGTAAATTTTAAAGCCACTCGATTCTTGGCCAATCCCCCACAGTGGGTATGCGCCACTAATAATAGGAGAACAACAACAACAACAACAACCTCAAGTTTTCTGTCTGTTAAACCTTCATCATTCCAAATCTGAACAGTAAATTTTGAAACCACTCGATTCTTGGCCAATCCCCCACAGTGGGTATGCGCCACTAACAATAGGTGAACAACAACAACCACCTCAAGCCCGCCCACCCTGACCTGCTGGCACCCATGGTAGTGATTGATCTGAAACCAGTTGTGCAACGCATCTACCAGGTAAACTCCCAGCTGCTTCGCGAACTTCTTTTGTTAAATCATGAGGCAGGTAATGTAGAAGGCTAACGAGAATCAACAAAGTAATGGCTCGAACCAGTAATATGGAGACCAGGAGCTGCTGTTTTTTGAGAGCTGTTCCCTGAGCACCTTTTAATGCAGCACTGCTGCCGGGAGAATGCATTGTGCCCGCCGAGGCGATTTGTATGGTGGCCGAGAATCAGACTTAACAAGCAAGCACACTGACTGAACTAAATACGCCCAGTTTAAAGAGGAGTTATTTAAAAATGTGTATTTCAGAGAATCATATTGAACTCATGTGTGCCATGTACTTAAATATTGCCTTTTCTTCTAATTTAGGAGTGGGGGTAGCCCATGATGGGTTTACCACACGCCCTCACATAGTGTTTCAGGACTTCCGTCATTTAGATTTTACATTTATTCGCTCAACTTGCAATCTGTTTTTGGTGATTATTTGTACTTGCTATATTCTTGCTTTTGCTTTGTCCATCAGCCAATAATAGCAAGGTGCGCTGAATTACATCATATTTTTGTCAGAATTGCGCGTGGGGTACCTTCACTGTGGCTCTGACAAATACAAGGACGTTGGCCCTGAAGGTTGTAGTCTGTAGAGGTACGCACAGACATGAGGGCGTTAGAGAGAAAGCTTGTGCGCACATAAGTGAAATACTTACCGGGGTGCCTGCTAGTGCTAAAATATAAGATCACTGAAGAGTAAAAGGGCTCTACATACATACGGCAGCTGCACCTACGGTAGACATTCTTAATTTATTACAGACGGCTTATGACTTTACCTAAAGTGAAAAAGTTTGTGGCCTGCTAATACTTGTTCCTGAGGCACTCGGTATATGCTCAGTTAAATTAAAAAAGGTGTGTAACAACTGTTAGAAGAGCAGAAAATCGAAAAGGGCGTCACTCGCAAATAACTATACTCTGCAGAGATGCGATAAACGTAGCCACATTAAACATGAGCAAAAGAGATCGCTTTCGAGGCAGCTCAAAATGTACTTAAGAAGGAGAATGACGAAAGCTTTTCTGTTCTAAAAGAGGCTGAAATATTCACCACATATGGGTAATTTTCTCACATTTTGTTATCACAATAAAAACAAAAACTTGATATTGTGCGCCCAGTGCTTTGTGTGTAAAGGGCATTTCACAGTGTAGGTTGAACTGATGAACTCAGAAGACAATTAAATATTTACATGGTTCATACGAACGATATGAAATAAAACTCGTTGAGCATTATTTGCAGAATGCAGAAATTACATTCACTACGTGCGATGCAATTTCGCTTTCTGTCAAACAACGCACTATAGATAAAAACAATGGTGTACTTGAAGTGGTGATTATGTATGAGAATTCGTTTTCAGGTTTTGGCCCAGTCTACCACATCGGAAACTGAACCACTGCTCAGTAGCAACAAGAATTACAAGAAAGCCTGACAATGGGTAAGTTAATTCTGAACTAATTGCTTTATTTCAAATAGGTTTTCATCTAGTAATAGCTGACTGTCGGTCAGCTTGGCAAGATAATCTAATGCACTCGATCGGTCTACGTAGTGACCACGCTTAAAGTCCTATTGTACGTTTTATGCTTTTTTACAATATTGTTTCTTGCTCATTGGGACTCTAATACTTTTAGCTCTCATTAGCATTTTGAAAAACTTCACAGCAAGCCTATCCCATGCCCAATAAAACTTGCACTTTGAACTTTTGCAAAGTTTCAGTTTTCCTTAAATGAACAGTCATGGGTGTCCGCTTTACAGCCTGCCCTGAATACAGTTTTTATTTAGCTGTTGGCAGGTTTCTTATATGCCGCGCGTACAACGCAATCATTTTGTTCAGCTGCATTCACGTTTTGCTTTTTTAGACGTAAAGTCCAGTGGCTAAGATAACTGCCTTCGTAGGTGGGTTCGTTCTCGAGGTGGATTTGAGGGTGGATTCCGGCTAAAGCCTCACCACGGCACGAAAGTGTATTATCATTCATTTATTTTCCATTGCGCTGATCGTTATTAGGTGTAACAGGAACCGAAAGACCCACAGACAAAGTTACTGATGAGAAAAAACTGAAATATCTACGCGTTTAAAATAAACATCTTTCGATGCCTATATTTTCAAAAGCTGCATCTCTACTTCTAAATCGCGATGGCCTAACACCTCTGAACGCTTTGACGTTTGCTGGCACGGAATAATTGAGCCCGGAGCCATCAAAACTCCATGCTGGAACGTGATGTACTTCTGTGTTTAAGTCTACGTTCTCGCGTCTGATTCATAGCTGTATTTCAACCACGTTCCACTCTTCTGGAGCTGAAGAGCAATCGCTTCCAAAGGTATTCAATGCTAACCGTGTCTTCCTAATCGCCTTCAGGTTAAGCTTACGAGCCACATCTTCATTACCGAAGCTTATTTGGTTTCCGCCAACCACAATACCTCTAACACATTGCCTCCTGGACATAATCGGTGCGGAATGTCTCGACATAAAGCACGTTTTCTCTTGGCGGTTGCCTTGTGGACGATACGCCTTGGCTGAATGAAAAAGCGTTTGAAGAAACGCACATTGTGACACTTTCTGAGGTCCCTGTAGTCCTCGAAGCCGTCGTGTAACTGCGATCGCACATTTATGAAGCATGTCTTCTCCGGTAAGAACTGCACGTAAGCTTGATGCGGCAATCCTTCGCTTGGTGGACTTTTCAAGTCCAGTGGAAGCACCGCTTATGTTTTTGCAGCTGCTCTTCCTTAACCGCAAGAGAAATATCAGCACTGCAACTAAGCGTTCCATGTCCTACGTTTCGGCAGAGGATACATTTGAACTTTCCCTAGAGACATGGCGTGCAAAACTGATGGCGCTGGGATGTCATCATTTATTCGGTTAAAGAGGCCCTCAAAAGTAGGTCTGTGACGTACCGGTGTGGGTTGTTTTTTGTATTGCAGCTTCGCTCGTATGAATCGAAATAGGTCATTTAGCTCAGCGTCCGACCCAGCGACGCCTCTGCTGGTGTGCCCGACGCGGAGCTCTAGAAGCATGTACTTCGGTTGGTCGTGTCAAGGCACGGTGCCGGTTTTCTCATCTGATCCGTCTGCAAGATATCAGGGAGCATACCTGACTATGTCCGAGCCGGCATGGTCAGGGCTCAAAGGCACCAAATATTTAGCGGCATGGCATCGTAGTCTTTGTACCCAAGGGATGTCACTAGCCAATGTCAACCTTGGGAAATTCCTCAGGGACGTCACACAGTACTGAATATTGGTCGTTTTATCGCCAAATCTTTCATTCGGCATTGCTATGGCATCGGCACAGCAAGATCTGGTCGTGGGCAAGCCCGCAATTGCGGTTGCTGCGTCGCCCGATACGAAGCTCTTCAGGTAATAGAACTGTGTGAATGGCCTCAGGTCGTTGTCGAAGAGAATAATCTGCTCAAATTGCTCCCAAAAAGTTGTCCACTGTGAAATGTCGCCTTTAACGTTAGAATTCGCAGCGGCGACAACCTCAGTCCCATAAACCATGCTTGAGTTATGAACATTACTTCTGCCGCAATATGCCGTGTTGGAGGATTCATGGCGTGCAAGGAAGCACAAGAACACACTTTGACCATTTCCACGGTGCTCTAGGCTTTGGTATCTTTATTGTCAGCGCACTAAAACTCTCTCTGTATATTAAGAGCGGTTACAAACTGTGATCAGTTTTTTTTATTTCTCATTACTGTGTCTAACCAACAAAAGGAGCTTTTAAATTTGCCCTTCCAAGCAACATGCACCATCCAAACATGCACCATCCAAGCAACACGTGTGCCCGAGTTCTCAAGGGGCTTTTGATCACTTTAATGGTATTTTTAGTCTCTCGGTCACGCTAGCTGTCCGGTCCCCTCATCTAACGTTAAGGCGTTTGTTTTTCTAGTATTTGTTGCTAGGTATGTCAATGAGTTTCAGTGCTTGTTCGAAAGCATTGTGGCTATCGGGCTTATCTCAATACCTACGAAAGCTATATACTCTTTTATATATGCTAGAATCATTCTGCTACACGCATGTACTTTTTTCTTTTACAGAGGGGTCCTCATTCGCGTCTGGAATCACAAAGCCTTCCGAGCCAGGCTCTCTAATTTTATGTAAGTGGACGCCTTTGAGGCTAATGCATGAAGGTTTTCACGAGGGGCTAGAAGTTGTGGTGAATAATTGGTACCACTGTAATTACTGTGAGAGGCAAGGTGCCTCAACACATGTGAGTGGTGAGGCTCCGTATTAACCGTTAACAAGTGCCATGATATATCTCGGGATTGCTTGACGGGGATTTATAAGGAGAGAATATGATTCACAAGTGAGCATTCATAGAAGGACACAGTAATGTCGAAGTCAAAGAGAACTGCACCTTGACCTCGTACATCAACGTTAAAATCTCCGCCACAAAAAATGCTCTATCTATTATCAGTGCCGTACTGAAAGATGCCCTCTAACTTCTCTATGAATTGTGATGCAACATCGTGGGGTAAATGGTATAAAATGAAAATTCTTTACATCAGGATTATTTGAAAAAAAATAAAATTCAGTGACCAATTGGCATTCACTATCACAAAGTGCCAACAGCGAGACACCTCCCCCTCGACGCCGACATCGGTGGTTAAAAAATACGTCTGGTATATTTGTAGGCTGGGCATGTGGTCATTTGTGTACCATGCTTCAGTTATTAATATTGCATTAAATGGGAAGCCGAATCAACTAACCAACACTGCAAATTTGTTGAATTTATTGCTTATTGAGTGAGCAATGAATTCATTGCTTATTGAGTGAACAATAATGAAGAACTGAGAACTAAAATAATTTTTCAACTGCTCAGAAGTGAAGTGAAGAGCAGTGTGCAGCGAAAGCTTTTATTGTGTGAAAGTGTGCAACTTCAGCCACCGAACAATTTACGCATGAACTTCATTAGTGTCAGTTTACGAGATAGGACTTGTAGTGGACATGCGATCTACATTGAAAATAGGTAAAGTGTGCAGTTGCGTAGCGCCTCCTTGATGCGCAATTACTTTGTCGTTGCTGCTCAAGACAACTTTCCAGCCAACAACGATTTTGCGAGAAATAGCAGCACCCAGCAATTGCTTGCGCAAATTTTATTTCGAACAATTTCTTTTTGACTGTCACGTTTCTTGCGTATCGCCAACACTGCTCAAGCCTCAAGTCCTGGAAGGTGAAATTATAAATAAATAAATATGTAACTACCAAAAAGTATATATCATTTGAAACACGGAATAACCAGCATCAAAACCTAAGCTTCGGGGGCAGCAGGTATCTGCGGTTAGCATTGGTGTTGATGCTTGGACGTCTAGGCAATGTCAAGTTTTAAGAAAAGTCTTATAATGAGGCATGCTTTATTAGACCACGGAATGGTTGCCATAATACAGCGTATATTCAGTTGCTGATAGGGCGCTTCTTCACTTCTTTCAGCGTCAGAACTCCCTGACTCGTAAGTTATGCTTTCTTAATAGCAACAGTTTTTTTTCTCTTCCAGAGGTACCGAATACCCACAGGGTCACTGCCCATAAATCTGCGTGTGACTTTCGTTTAAAAAAGCTGTTGTGGCTACCCTCTATTGCCAACAGCATGTAACAAATTGTACAGCTGTATACCATAGCAGAACAAATTACATGCATAAGCCATAACTTCTATTATTCGCAAAATATTTTTGCTCAAGAATGACGCCAAAAACGTTGCTACAATTATGTACCAACCTAAATAAGCATAGTTATTTCTAAGCTTGTTGTCAGCTTTTGCACCATGGCTAGTCCACTGTAACATAGTATGCTTTGAAAGGACTCAGAAACCGTCTTCACGGACGGGAGCAGTTTTCACTGTGTGCTACAGCATATAGAATATGAGAATTTTTTAAAGGACGCCATGAGACGCTAAAATGTTTTAGTCTACACATATATCCATAGCCACAATGTTGGCTTAGAGGTTAACAAGCCCATGGTTTCTTGAACAAAAGACGTGGGTTTATATTCCGGCTGGCCAGCAGCATTTCAGACGGAGGCGAAATTCTTGTGAACCGTCCTATAAATGGCTTCGCTGAATTTTTCTTACGTACAAAAACGCGCAAATTATCTGCAGCCTTTGTTAGGGCTGACTCTAATAGCCCCAGTCGGTTTGAGTTGCTACGCCTCTGAAAAGCCTCCTAATTGCGTTTCGAGTAAGAAAACGAGGCGGAACTAAGTATACTTGCAAAGCAAGTCAGTTGATCGGAATTCCAGTGTTTTCTCTCGGCTTCTATAAAAGCATCATGATCATCAATGGCAATATTAACCATATAGTAATAACAATAAAACTTTATTAATAATAATAAAATAATAATTGCTTGAATTTGACGCGTCCAAATCACGATGTGAATATGAGCCATGATGTGACGCAGAGCTTAAGATTAATCTTCGTTAGCTAGTTTTCCTTAATGTGCACATAACGCTCATATACGTATGATTTACGTGCCATATTTAGGTGGTTGCACTGATTTTCTCGAACTACAAAACGCAGAACGTGCATCCATTGTTCCCCACTAAGAAAGGCATTCTGCCTCTGAGAGTGCAGTTTCATGCGCGGAAAACGTTTACATTTGCATGATCCAGTCCCACCAGCCGTAGGGATGTTTGCCTGCGGACTCTCATCATGGCGTACTTGTGCCATATCAGCCTCCTTTGAATTATCGGGATGTTTTCGTTCAATTCTAAGTGTTAATACAAGGTAAATTTGTTTTCGTGTTTTTACCACGAACGACTTGTCTCTTGCTGAGCGCCGCATGTTTGTCCAGTTGAGAAAGTTACACGTAACAGCGCTGCATATGCATTTCTTGTCACGTTTTCATAACACATACTGGCAAGTCAGAAAATTTTGTTTACGCAGTATACACTAAACGAATTGATCTCTTGTTTGTATGCTTGACAGAGCAAATTCTATATAATTATTTCTTTCTGTCTTCAGATCAATTTCTTCTGTAATACGTCCTTACTTAAACAGGTACCAATTTAAGCAGCACTTACTCAAATAAAAGTCTAAACAATCTTCTGCGCAGTCAACCCGAATCCCGGGAAACCATCCTGGCAGTTCTGATGTGCGTCTGCATGGTGGTCTTGATAAGTGTTGTGATTGTCGTCGTCGTCAGCAGCAGCGATCTCAGTGAGCATGCTTTTTTCATTCTACTAAAAGGGCCCCTGCATCACATTGTTGGCATGGTTCGAAAACGGTGCTTGTCAGTAGTCAACGCTCCTGCGAACGCACGGGTCATAAATTAGAGTGCAGCACGCAGTGGTCTATCTAGGGGCAGGGGGGTAGGACTTATCGCCCTTTCCGAAAAGCTTAATTCAGCCCAAAGCTTTCCTACCTTCAGTACTTGTCAACCACTTCTTTACAATGATTCGTACAAAGTGTACAATCAATGTGAGCACCAGAAATGACAATATTTATGTTGTGAAAGGGCTCTTGTGATGATAATAAGCAGTAAAAGCAAAAGTGTCAGGTGCGTCCTTCTTACCCGGTTTTACTTCAAGTCGACGCCCCCCCCCCCCTAAAATGTAGGGCTGAATCTGCACCTGGCAGCACGTAGCCTAGAATGTGCAATTATTTCTCAAAGTTCACTATAAATAATTGCCTCTTTTCTGAACGCGTGATACTACGAAGAAAAATGGCTATGACATATTGTCACGGAGTCGTGACGTGGCTGAAGACAGGAGACTTCGTGTTGGAATTGAACTGTTTATTTGGGCGAACCTGTGCCCGGTAAACTGAAAGTCCAATTACAGCAGCAGTCTCGCACAGATAGCAGTCTCGGACTGATAGCGGCGAACGGAGCGTCGGCCTTCGATCAACAACTGACAAGCGGCGAAGCGCGTCGGCATTTATACTCTTGCCGTCGAATGTTCTAGCGTTATCACTGGCGGTGGCGTAGGTTCCAGAACAATCTGTACCATTCGCACAGTGGGCGTGATCTTATCGAAATGATCTACTACAGTCCGGAACCTTCTAGAATACTGCAGGCGCGGTTTGCGCTGAGAATCGTGCGGTGTTTTGGGACGATAACAAAAACTTGGGAAATGGAACGTGGCATTGCCCCCCTCTGAAAAAAGCCATCGTCCCGATGCTTTTAACTAAAGATGAAAGTACAATAATAATGCAAGAAAGTACAATGAATAAATTACGATACAACAATAATACAAAAAAACACTAGTTCAGTTTGTTAACGCGCATGAAACGGCTTGAGGCGCGCGACATGGACGACTTCAGGTCGCGATCGGCGTCGTTGAGAGTTCGTGATGCCGTCGGGGACAACCTCGTAATCAAGTGGGCCGAGCCGTCGAACCACCCTGTACGGTCCGAAGTACCGTCGCAGAAGCTTTTCACTTAGTCCACGTCGGCGTATCGGCGTCCACACCCAAACACGTTCACCGGGCTGGTATTCCACGAAGCGTCGTCGAAGGTTGTAACGGTGGCTGTCGGTCGTCTGTTGATTCTTGATACGGAGACGCGCTAGTTGTCGGGCTTCTTCGGCGCGTTGAAGGTACTCGCTCACATCGAGGTTTTCTTCGTCGGTGACGTTGGGTAACATGGCATCGAGCGTCGTTGCCGGGCTCCTTCCGTAGACCAATTTGTATGGAGATATCTGCGTCGTCTCCTGCACCGCCGTGTTGTATGCGAAGGTCACATACGGAAGAATGGCGTCCCACGTCTTGTGTTCGACATCGACGTACATTGACAGCATGTCAGCGATCGTCTTGTTAAGCCGCTCGGTGAGGCCGTTGGTCTGTGGGTGGTACGCTGTCGTCCGGCGGTGGTTTGTTTGGCTGTATGCCAAGATTGCTTGAGTTAAGTCGGCAGTGAATGCCGTTCCTCTGTCGGTGATAAGGACCTCTGGGGCGCCATGACGTAGGACGATATTTTCGATGAAGAATTTAGCTACCTCGGATGCACTGCCTTTTGGCAGGGCTTTTGTCTCGGCGTAGCGGGTGAGGTAGTCGGTAGCTACCACAATCCACTTGTTTCCGAAAGCCGACGTCGGGAACGGCCCCAGTAGGTCCATACCAATCTGCTTGAAAGGTCGGCAAGGTGGATCAATTGGCTGCAGAAGTCCCGCTGGCCTTGTCGGCGGTGTCTTGCGTCGCTGACAGTCCCGGCATGTTCGCACATAACGAGTGACGTCGGTGGTAAGACGTGGCCAGTAGTACCTTTCTTGTATCCTCGCGAGCGTGCGAGAAACACCGAGGTGCCCTGCCGTCGGATCGTCGTGAAGGGCCTGCAGGAGTTCTGGTCGCAGAGCTGAAGGAACCACAAGAAGGTACTTAGCTCGAAGCGGTGAAAAGTTTTTCTTTTGTAGAAGACCGTTTCGTAGCAAGAACGACGCAAGTGCGCGCTTGAATACCTTCGGGACTTCGGCGGTCCTGCCTTCGAGGTATTCTATTAGGGCCTTAAGTTCCGGGTCGGCCCTCTGTCGTTCAGCGAAGTCGTCGGTAGTTATCGTTCCTAAGAAGTAGTCGTCATCCGGGTCGTCGGGTAGCGGTTGGTCGACAGGCGCACGAGAGAGACAGTCGGCGTCGGAGTGTTTCTTGCCGGACTTGTAAATGACAGTAATGTCATATTCTTGAAGTCTCAGGCTCCATCGTGCGAGGCGACCTGAGGGGTCCTTCAAGGTGGCTAGCCAACACAATGCGTGGTGGTCGCTCACAACTTTGAAGGGCCTGCCGTAGAGGTAGGGGCGAAATTTCGACGTAGCCCAGATGATGGCGAGGCACTCCTTTTCTGTTGTGGAATAATTTGCTTCTGCTTTGGATAGCGATCGGCTGGCGTAACTAATAACCCTTTCAAATCCGTCAGCCCGCTGCACAAGAACGGCGCCAAGACCTACGCTGCTTGCGTCAGTATGTATTTCTGTCTCGGCGAATTCGTCGAAATGGGCAAGTAACGGAGGCGTCTGGAGGCGATGTTTAAGCTCCTGGAAAGCGTGTTCCTGCGGCGTTTTCCACTTAAACTCCACGTCGGCCTTGGTAAGGTTAGTGAGAGGATCGGCGATGCGGGCGAAGTTTTTCACGAACCGCCTGTAATAGGCACACAGGCCCAGAAATCGGCGCACGGCTTTCTTGTCAGTGGGCGGCGGGAAGTCGGCGATGGCGGCTGTTTTCCGTGGATCGGGACGAACTCCAGACTTGCTGATAACGTGCCCCAGAAACAAGAGCTCCTCATACGCAAATCTGCACTTTTCTGGCTTCAGTGTGAGTCCGGAAGTCTTGATGGCTTGAAGTACAGCTTCAAGGCGCCGAAGATGCTCGTCAAAACTCGAGGAAAACACGACGACGTCGTCCAAGTACACAAGGCAAGTCTGCCACTTCAATCCTGCCAGTACTGTATCCATAACGCGTTGAAACGTTGCAGGCGCTGAGCAAAGGCCGAAGGGCATCACCTTAAACTCGAAGAGGCCGTCCGGTGTTATAAACGCCGTCTTCTCTCGGTCTCTTTCGTCGACTTCGATTTGCCAATAGCCAGTCTTGAGGTCTATTGACGAAAAGTACTTGGCGTTATGGAGCCGATCAAGTGCGTCGTCTATTCGTGGGAGGGGATACACGTCCTTTCTTGTGATTTTGTTCAGGCGGCGATAATCGACGCAGAAACGTAGGGTTCCATCCTTTTTCTTCACTAACACCACGGGGGATGCCCATGAACTCTTGGACGGCTGGATAATGTCATCCCGCAGCATTTCATCAACTTGTCTCTTCATGGCCTCACGTTCTCGCGTCGAAACCCTGTACGGACTCTGACGGAGTGGTCTGGCATTTTCTTCGGTTATGATGCGATGTTTCGTGATTGGGGTCTGCCGAATTTTCGATGACGACGAAAAGCAATCTTCGTATTGCAGGAGCAGGGCCTTGAGCTGTTCTTGCTTATCATTGGGAAGTCTGGGATTGACGTCGAAAGCTATGGGAGGGGCTTGGTTCAACTGAGCAGGTTCCGCAGAATCGGCGAGGGCGAAAGCACTGGTGGCTTCGACAATTTCTTCGATAAATGCGACCGTTGTTCCTTTGTTCACATGTTTGTACTCATTGCTGAAATTAGTGAGCAAAACCGTTGCTTTGCCTCCCCGCAGCTCTGCAATTCCTCTTGCGACGCAAATATTTCGGGTGACCAACAGATGCTGACTGCCTTCAACGACGCCTTCCAAGTCAGGTGATTTAGGAGCGCCGACTGAAATAATGACGCTTGAGCGAGGCGGAATGGTGACTTGTTCTTCCAGCACATTCAAGGCATGGTGTTCTGACGGCGTGCGCGGCGGTAGTGCTTCTTCTGTGGATAACGTTATCGACTTTGTTTTTAGGTTGATGACAGCACCATGGAGGCATAAGAAGTCCATGCCAAGGATGACATCTCTCGAGCAACGCTGTAGGACTACGAAGTCTGTAGGATAAATACGGCCGTTAATGGTGACTCTCGCTGTGCAGATTCCTGCAGGCGTTACGAGATGACCTCCGGCTGTGCGGATTTCAGGGCCTTTCCAAGCTGTCCTAACTTTCTTTAACTTCGCGGCGAACGACCCACTGATGACAGAATAGTCGGCTCCAGTATCGACGAGAGCGGTCACACTGTGGCCGTCGATAAGAACGTCGAGGTCGCTAGTTCGCCGTCTCGCATTACAGTTAGGGCGTGGCGTCGGGTCACGGCTGCATCGGCTGGTTCTGCTGCTTCCATGTTGCGTCGTTAGGCCACCTTCGGTAAGTGAGCTTTCGCCGTCAGGGCTTTGCCTGGTTGGCGTTGTGTTCGGAAAGCTCCGTCGCGGCGTCGTCGCCGTCGGAGGATCTTCGGTAGTTCGTCGCACAGCAACCGCACCTCCACCGGTTGCTGCCCTTAGTTTCCCGGATACGGGCTAGGAGACCGGCCCCGCGTTGGGCCAGAGTACTGCCGGTGGTGCGGTGACGTGCGGCGGCTGGGCGACGGGGAACGCGAAGGGCTTCCTGGTGTCCACCGAGTTCCTGTCAGGTAGTCGGCGATGTCACGTGGTCGTTCTCCTGGCTGTGGACGCGGTGCATTGACGGCGAAGCCACGCAGTCCCATTTGTCGGTACTGGCAACGGCGGTATGTGTGTCCGGCCTCGCCGCAGTGGTAGCAGAGCGGGCGATGGTCAGGGGTGCGCCAGACGTCAGTCTTCCTCGGTGCACTGCGCTGGGCTGCTGGCGAACGGTATGACGTCGGTGGGGGTGGTGGCGGCGGTGGCGTCTGTCGACGGAAGTGCGATGGGGCGGCGTTTTGGCGTGGACGGGGAGGAGCGTTGTGGCGCAGTGCAGCGGCGTAGCTCATAGCTTCCGGCTCGGGCAGCGGTGCGTGGGGAAGTTGAAGCGATTGCCGAACTTCTTCTCGCACAATGTCGGCGATTGAATCCACTTGAGGCTGCGCCGAAGGCAACAGCTTGCGCAGCTCTTCCCTCACGATCGCTCGGATCGTTTCACGCAGGTCTCCGGAGTTACTGGCTTGAGCAGCAGCGCAGTCTGCAGTCAGGCGACGGTTACACTGTCTAGTGCGCATGTCCAGTGTCTTTTCGATCGTGGTCGCTTCGGCTACAAATTCTTGGACGGTTTTCGGCGGGTTTCTCATCAGTCCCGCGAAGAGCTCCTGTTTGATCCCTCGCATAAGGAAACGAACTTTTTTCTCCTCAGGCATGTCTGGGTCAGCGTGACGGAATAGTCGGGTCATTTCTTCTGTGAAAATGGTGACATTTTCATTTGGTAGTTGAACCCGAGTCTCTAATAAGGCAGCGGCCCTCTCTTTGCGAGCGACGCTCGCGAACGTTTGCAGGAATGCGCCGCAGAAAACATCCCACGTTCGGAGCGTGGACTCCCGATTTTCAAGCCAAGTCCTTGCGGTGTCTTCCAAATAGAAGAACACACGACGCAGTTTTTCGTCATGGTCCCAGTGGTTGAGGGCGGCCACACGGTCGTATGTCTCCAGCCAGGACTCCGGGTCTTCGAACGATGACCCATGGAAAATTGGTGGTTCTCTGGGTTGATGCATGACCATCGTGGGCTGGGACGCTGCGGTTGTCATTGTCGCTGCACTCGTGGTCATGGCCTTCGTCTTCCGCGCCTTGTCTGGTAGAAGCCCGTACTCCGGTGGTAGCCCTTGCTGTCGGCGGCTTGTTCGCTGCTCCTGGTTGGCGTCGGTGTCTTCTCCGCGACGTGGGCTGGGTTCACGGCTTGACGGGGGCGTCCGGTACATGAACGAAGCAGCACCTCCACCAGATGTCACGGGGTCGTGACGTGGCTGAAGACAGGAGACTTCGTGTTGGAATTGAACTGTTTATTTGGGCGAACCTGTGCCCGGTAATCTGAAAGTCCAATTACAGCAGCAGTCTCGCACAGATAGCAGTCTCGGACTGATAGCGGCGAACGGAGCGTCGGCCTTCGATCAACAACTGACAAGCGGCGAAGCGCGTCGGCATTTATACTCTTGCCGTCGAATGTTCTAGCGTTATCACTGGCGGTGGCGTAGGTTCCAGAACAATCTGTACCATTCGCACAGTGGGCGTGATCTTATCGAAATGATCTACTACAGTCCGGAACCTTCTAGAAAACTGCAGGCGCGGTTTGCGCTGAGAATCGTGCGGTGTTTTGGGACGATAACAAAAACTTGGGAAATGGAACGTGGCAATATAAACCCTGAAGACTATGCCCACTACCTTATTCAAAAATCTTGAGCCCAACAGTTATCTTCACCACCGAAGGAGGCCGCCGCGTGACTACATGTGTGCTCGCAATCACACTGAATGTAATGCACACGTTTGAAGAAAAAAAAAGGGGGGGGGGGCTCGAGTTCGTAATCCGTGTTGAATAAAGGACACATCTATTGGCCCCATGTCCTCTCACTGTTTGCTTACCATTCAGCGTGCTCTCTTTCAATGAAGAAGACAGAAAGCACTTGAAGCGAGCGTTCAACTCAGTTTGTACTTGATGAATTCGAAAAAGGTTCGCGGCAGTAGACTTGTAAGGCAAAAAATAAACTGCTTGATGAAGCCACTTAACGATTACCTTAAATGATGTTGCAGGACCCTACGAAACAAAATGCGTAGGCATAGCAATAACGTACAGCACGTCAAACTTTTTAAAATGTTCCTTGTCAGCTTTAGCAAATGCATACTATCTTAACTATTCATTGATTAGCTTATCATTCTATGATAGCCGTCAAACGTTACCCATCATTTATTTAAACTGATCAGTTACAATGATTTTGACTAAGAACAGAATGCAAAATTCAATTTGAATAAAATTACTTGCCACCTGTGGAGACTGTGTCTACAACATTCGAATAAAATTACGCGCCCGGTGCTTTTCGACAGTTTTGGTTACAACCCCAACCCCACCGTACACATTAAAAGGTGTGCCTGCATGCGAGAATGCTAACCAGCGCTATTGGAAGCGACTGTAGAGAATTCGAAGCGTCCTCGCTTTTCATCATCTATTTACAAACCAGAAGCAGACAAATACTTCCTCACATGTTGCCTAAAGGCATTTAGTGCTCGAGGGAGATACCTCGCTGCAAAACAACAAAAGGAGAGAAATTATCAAGAGGCTGTTTTTTTCGTCAACGCAACCTAATTAGGCAAACGCACAATTAGTGTAAGTGAATCAAGCTGAACGTTATTTGTAGTATTTACCGGTAATGTAATGAAGCCATAATAAGTTGAAACTATTACCGTTCTTCTAACTCGCTTGGAAGATAATCGAATACCTCACACGAATGCTGTGGGTTAGAGTATCAACAGAGATCTGTTCGTTCATCAAGGTTTGGTTGTTTCTAAAGTGCTCAAGGTTACTGGCTGGTACGTGTTATGTCGTTTTTGTGTCTTTGTGATGGGTGACCGATATCTGCCGGTTTTGATACAGTGAAGGGTGATCCGGCTGTCGCCGCCACGGATGACTCTCATGAAGTGAAGCCAACCACAAGTCCACCTGCTGCCCCACCTGTTTCAACGACACCGCGAATGGGAGGCAGTCCAAGGGTCACAGTACAGTCAATGTCCACAACAGCACCCACAGGTAAGTGTATATTTTCTCACCTTACGTCACATTTGCAGTGATTTACACCACATTGATTACGGCTACGAGAAATATTTCTAGCACCTATTATGAGGCATGCCTCAATGCAGCATCAAGCGAAAAGTGTCTATGTTGTCAAATCACATGAAAAAGGCTCGAATTGCTTAAAAACAAACATTGAAGCTATTTAAATATTTTAAAACAAGCCTGGCCTATAAAAACGAAAAACGATCGTGCTATAAAAACGAAACACGGACGTGATCACTCCTGCAGGGATAATATCATAAACCCTAGCAGCTGCTCTACATGATTTTCACGTCGTCATCTGTATAGTACTGTGATAAACAATAGACGATCCCTAGCACAAGAGCAATCATTCACTAGGAAAGCTCGAAAATGTTATCGTACTGAAAGAACGCTGTTGCCAACCTCAAATTCGATCTTCAATTAGTTTGAATGTTATCGCGCAATTTTATGCATTCTGATGCTTAATGCATGCCTGCTAGGCAATACATGTCAATAACAGGAAAATTTATAATATATCAAAATATATCAGAATGTAACTTGCTGGTTTTATTGAGCAGTGTAAAGTCTTAAAAAGAGGAAATTTGTGCAATTTCCTAACTTTTATTGGCTCCATCGTTTTTACGCTGACATAATCGTTAGTGTCATCACGGAGAACTTGCATCGCCAGGCTGTTATGCATAATTTGTATTGGATCTGGCAAGCAGCCAGGCCAATGGTAGGCTGAAAGCTGAGTGATCTCTTTAAATGTCGTATTAACCATCTATGGTAAACCGCCTAGTTTTATGACCAGCTCTTGCGATGCGCAGAGTGGCACCTGATAACTGTGATAATAGGAAAGAGGTACTGACTATTCTAGTTGCAGGGTACAGCGGAGGTGCCCTACAACTAGAAGGTGCCCTGCGGAGGTGCCCTTTGTTACTGTCATTTTTGGTTAATGTGTTGTTCTGAACTAAAGGAGGCGCAACATTCTAAACGACGCTAATTTTTGTAACAATGTCAGATGCCGGAACGCCGCCTCGTTTGAGACCACCCAAATTTGCTCTTTCTACTACACCCCCTTTCCTTAAAGAGGAGAAATTCATGTTTAGTGACACTCATTGCATCGAGAAGGAAATAGGCATACGTACAGTGTTATGAGGTCAGAAGTTGTAAACTTACTGGGGGACGTCGTACATATCTGTGTGTTGCTATAACATTTAGAGCAAAATAAATGGTTGATAGAACAGAATGAATAGCGTCATGTAATATGTGTCATGATAAACACAAAATGAACATGTTAAAACAGCGTTATACAGCATTGTCCCAAAATTAATGCACAATACAAAGCAGGATAACTTTTCTTGCACAGTACTAATCACGAAATAGTACACAAACTTTCGAGAATAGAAAACCTGCATATGCACTAACAGGAGTAAGTCAGATCAAGAATTCACTGTGGCTTAATTCAATTAGGCCTGGGTGTGCGTAGTGGAAGTACGGTTAATTTTATTGTTCACCTTAGTTCCCTGTGCGCCTGCCCTTTTCGCGGCATGTGGATCGTTCTTCCTCCGTCTCCACGCCTTGCTGCCTACGTTTCGTTTCGACCAAAAAGCCTGGCCTAGCTCTTTCAATCGCTCCGACTCACTATCCACATCTGCTGAACAATCCCGCCGAGCCACTCCTTCAATATATAAGATGAAACACCGGCTTCACCACTTTAGTAGCAACACAGTTTCAACAGATTTTCTTTTGACGTCACGTCGGATGCCACGGCAAGCGCCACTGCTAGTTCCAGCGGTTGCTGAAAAACAGCTCAACTCGCGGCGCGGGCATCGGCCACAGCAAAATGGCGAGAAGGCGTCCAATGTAGCTCATGCCACGAAAGGTGCACCATATTCCTTTTGCATCCACATAATGCTACTACAAGGCCAAAGTCCCTCTCTGATGTGTCCGTTGACTGTACTGATCCTCCCTTAAAATCAATCTGCACCTAACGTTGCTCTGCCCTGCCTCCGGAATCCGAAGAATTTGAAGCTTTCTGCGCGTCACGTGGCTTTAAAATGCCTCTCCTGCCTTTGACAAAGACACGACATTCAATGATTATGGTCACCATACGGTGTCCAAATGGAATCTAGATTACGTCATAGGCTGATAAACTTTTTTTTTTCCATTCCTCGTGTTGACGTTGCCGATGCCTATGCTGACGGCAACTTTTTCGCTGTGAATGAGCTACATAAGACCTTCGTGCCGATTTAAAAAAGAATGAAACATGAAAATTTAGGCATCACAAAAGAAAAGATGCTCCCCCAAAAGACTATTTTATTCGTGTTGTATTTCAAATTTGCAGTTAACAAGAGAGCAATAAATGAGCATATATGAGATTTACAAGCGAAATGTCGTGGCAAAAAAAAAGAAAGAGGTATGCTTTTTTTTTGTTCAGGGAGCTCTACAAACCTTATCATATTTTTTTCTTGCTTGCGAGATCATATAAAACGCAGTCTGACATCATCTTACAATTATGCAGATGAAATGTGATTAGGCACAACTTTGATAACACAGCTGTTCAATGGGCAAAGTTCGAAGCTATGAATTGACAAGGAAGACAGCGAGATTGCATAGGACGAAAATTCCTCGCTTTGTTTTTCAATACGCTAGGTGATGCACAATGAGTGGCGTATGTACTAGTTCATGTGAAGAACGATATCAATATTTACAATTGTGTTAAGCGTATTACCGCGGGTGAATGAAGTAGGGTGAAAATAACAGCTGACAGAATAGTTCACATTACAAATTAAACCTTTGTAATTAGCGAGTTACCACAGCTAATGCGCTTGAGCTGTATGTCGAGAGTGAAATTCGCGAATTTAACCATATGAATTGTCGATATAACATTACTAATTCACGAAACAAGTGTATGAGAAGCAATTATTGTTATGGCGTTATCTAATCACACTAGTGTTGCTATCAAAAGATTCATTTGAAACTGGGTTTCTTTTCATGGTGAACGCACACTGTACCGGAAGTTCGTAACTCAACACAATTAGCTCTCGAATATGTGGACGTTTTCATACTTTGAAAGCTGGATGGTAGGCCGAGATTCTAATTTATGGCTGATCCACTTCCCTCATTATAAAGCAGGAGACTAGCTGCTTAGAAATATGTGCCTTTGGGTGCAACTTTGTTTTTCAATAAATGAAGTTCACAAAAGGCTAAGCATGACAGGTGTTTGCAACTTCATTGATAGACTTTTTGCTGATGCCATGAAATCCAGTTTTGTTTCTCCCATCCTGGTGGTGCTTGTTTGATGTCACAAAGCACGTTCCCACTTCTCTGTCACCTTCTTTTTAATCGCGGGCGTTCAGTGTCTCCTGCCTTGACATACCGCGACAGAAAGCAGCAATGGTAACACCATGCTTGGTACTATGCCTTCAGATTTTTCACTGAAGCGTACAGCTTTGTTACAAAGGCGAAGCAATGAATGTCATAGCAACAATTTCGAATGTCACGGGAAAAATGGCAAGCAGATCGCATTGCGCCCCACGTTTCTCACGCACAAACAACAGACGAAACGTACTCACAGGTACAGATGAATGCGAATAAGCGTCTCGGTGGTATACTCCACTGTGTCTGAAAAGCGCGCCTTTTTCGCAAACAGCGACTGTGCAGTGAGTGCAAGGACTCGTTGTGCGTTCGCTAACTACAACATAATCGTTCCGGTGTAAGCCCGAGGCGTATGACTCTCCTGACGGCGAGATATGCACGTGCACGCGTAATCGTCCACACCCCTTCCTCTAAGGAGCAAAGTACGCATACCCATTAACTGCGCGTGCCGCCGCGTCGGGACAATGTGGCGACTCGCAATCGTTGCGTCATGTTGCTGTTAATGCTGCAAACACGATAATTCCCCCGAAATGAGCATCGCCAGTGGTAAGTAGTAGATACCAATAGCTTGCCATTCGAACGTTCGAAGAGCAGCTCCTTCGTGGCTCAGTGGCTAATGCCTCGCACTCACAAGCTAGAGGTCAGACGTTCGATAGACCCTTTTTCGGAATACAGTGCCACCTATTGAGAAGGATGAGGACTAGAGAGGGCCGCCATCAGTTGGTCAGCCTCACGGGTGTCCCACTGTCCACACGTACGAAACCGACGAAGGCAGCGCTATTTCGCTGCAAACTCTTGGCGCCTGTGGATTCGGTGACATGCCTGTGCATTGCTGCGTGCCGCTTTGCAAATAGCGAGAAGTATCAGGAGATGACGGCTCGAAGGCAAGTCTGCGTTTATACATTTCGTTTGTTTTTATGCGTTACTTTTGCTAGTACGCTTCTTACAACACTTTGTCGACTTGCAGGTGCCGTTCTTCACCTTCTCAAAGAACCCAATCCTGAAGAAGAGATGACTCGTTGCAAACAAACGCGAGGAAGGAAAATTCTTTGCCATGACGAAGCGCCCAAAAGTGTACTCGACCCATTTTGTCAACGATAACTACCTGCTCAATGTAGTCGGTGGTCGGCGTTATTTTCGAGTTGACGCCGTATTGAGCGTGTTTGCGTTTGGAAAAGCCCAGCATCCAGTTAAAAGCGATCCGAGGGACCGACAGCAGTGCGTCACGCAAGCGCAATGGCTGTTCGCCATCGGTCAGGCTGGCAGCTCTAAGCAAGCTTGCGTTGGGAACAACTCTTTCTTCCGGTGGCGATGTCGCCGAGTCACGGTACCACGCGACAGCAGATGAGGCTCTGGACTCCACCAAGTGCAGCGATAATGCTTCAGAGCCAATCAGTGCGTCGGAGTTTCAAAAGCGCCAGGAAGTGTGTGGATGCTTATGTGCAGCCACAATGATGAATCTGGAGGAGCAGCTGTCAGAGCACCAAGCACGCATACGCCCACTGGAAAGCGCAATTTAGAAAGTGGAACCGAAGAGGTGAAGTGTGCTAGTGCCAGAGCAGCGAGAGTCCCCGAGTTCAAAATACAGCTATCTCTGCTTCAAATCCACATTGAAGAGCTGAAGAGAGACTTGGAAGCTAAAACCAAGGTGGTGAGGTTAGCAAAAGATGTGCTTTATAAAACTCAAAGAAAGTGCGAAACAGTATAAAAATAAAAAAAAAACTTCATCAACAGAAAAGCAGGCAATTTTCATGCGAATGTTTCATGGACAGCCTTGAGGACATTCCTTTTACACTGGTCTTCCAAACATTGAATCATTCATGAGCTTTCTGCGTTTGATAAACCCTGATGAGAATGCAGAATATATAAAAGTGTGGTCTAGGAGCTACTCAGGTAGGCCAAGTAATGCAGGAAGGCCACACATGCTGACAGCCAAGCTTTTTCTTTTTCTTGTGAATCTGTGCCTCAATATTTTCGAAAGAGACCTAGCATGCAGGTTCTAGAGATCAGTTGCTACAGTTTGAAGGATATGCGCCACATGGATGAGCTTCATTTATTTGCAAGTTGTCCAAATGGACCTATTGGTGAGCCGAGAGGAGGTTGAAAGAACTATGCCAGCCATTTTTAAAGAGCGATACTCAAAAAACAAGGGCCATCATTGATGCAACAGAACTGAGATGGGAAGTACCAAGATCCCTGATTCTTCAGACAGGTACATACTCAACCTGCAAATCACATAATACAATGCAGGGTTCGGTTGTTGTTGCACTCGATGGCACGATCACGTTTTTGTCAAAGCTATATACAGGGTCAGTGTCAGACAAAGAGCTTGCTGAAAAAACTGCGTTTATTAACATACAGTTTCCGCCTGGTGACTCAGTAATGCCGTCAAGGGCTTCAAAATACACGACCTGCTCAGCGCGAAAACAGTTGTGAACATTCCCCCTTTCCTGAAGAGGCAGCGCCTGACTGAAGAAGTTAGAGCAACAGAAGAAATAGCAAGCCTCATAATACATGTCGAGCGACGCATTCAGCGAATTAAGGCGTTTAACTTTTTCGATAGGCCTAATCCACTGTCTGTTGTGCCAATTATTAGTGAAATTTGGGCGCCGTGTGCATTCTTAAACAATTTTTAAAGTCACCTAATAGCAGCGTAGGATTCGCAGTAGCAACGGTCTGGCTGCAGCCATGTACGTGTCATGTCAGTTGGGTGTAGGTTTCTTGAATTGTGTGATAACAGACACATGAGCATCGTTTGTCGATAACATTGCACCAGTGCGTTTATTACTGCAAATCATTTATAGCCACTGATGTTTACTGGAAGTTGTGCTACGTATAACAGATGTAAACAGGGCATAGGAACCTACTTAAGGTGTACACTGTGTTACTGTACTATATCTACTATACTTATATATAATACTTATATATGTACTCTAACAATTATTTACTGTATGGCCCTTACTCGAAACAAATCTCTGCCAGTGGTGAGATTTTGCAGGCCTTTCTCTGTCTACTTTTCAAGAGAGACAACACCAAGGTTAGATGCCGTTAGGCGGTCTTTGCGAGCAGCTCTCCATGTCGCACTGTGGCTCTGCTGGCGAGAAGTCTGCTTAAGCTTGCGACCTTCGTCAACAGACATCACGAGAGCCTGCATGTCAAGGTGCAGCACATGTCGGGGTCAACACAAAAAATGTCAATATAATCACACTTTGCAATGCCTGGTTACTAAAACGAACAAAATCAGTTGTATAATTAGGTTGCTTTGTATAAGGTATGTTTATAGGGTGGGACTGTTGCGAACGACGGGCCGATCCCGCCGAAGCCACCACTGTTGCGAAGCCACCTCCGAAATCCCACCGCTGACCTCCACTGTTGGGAAAGACGGCGACGCCGACCCGGTCCCACAGGCGCCACTGCTTTCAACTCCACCGGGAAGGTCACCAGCCGTTTGGTAGCGTATGTTTCTCAGCTCGCGACTGCTTCTGCGCAGAGCTGATAAGACGAGCGGACGAGATGACGGTGAGTTAAACAAGGTTTATGTACAGCATAAATACAGAAGCGTTACAATTTCGCACTGGGGCCGACAGAGACTCGAAGAGCCGAGCTCTCCTCTCTAACACATAGGTCAGCTTTTCGCCTAAAACCGCCGACTCACACACATGTCGGCTCTCCGACATGGGGACTCCTCTCTCGTAGGACCGCCGATCGCGACGCGCCGCAGGGCTTCTTTTATTTACACCGGGTCCAACCAAAATGTCCAATCAGAAGCGCCGCTGGTCGTCAGGGCAGATTCCTCCAATGGGGTCGCCGCGCCATGCGTCAGACCACCAGACACGAGGACGCCGGCTCGCTGTCACGTGCGCCGCTGACTCAATGCACGTGGGCCAGAGAGGCGCCGCGCGTGTTCACGCCGTTGAGATGTTCGCATCCGGGCGGACTGCGGGCTGGCCTTGACCCAGATTGCCTTTTTCAGAGGCACGGACGTTTGACGAGGACTCGCTGGCATAACAGCACCCCCGCCGCCAGACAATGCACCGGTAAGACGAGCTGCTTCCACGGGGCTCGGATGTCAGGTGCGCTCGTTCGCCAGGTCCCTCCAGGTTCGCCTCCAGGGCCATGGGGAGACTACAGCTCCAGACTGTTCCGGGAACACATCCCATTTTTGACGACGGATCCCAGCTCCACTGGCTTGTCGCCACAACTTGCTGGCCAACTTCGCTCGTCTCTTCTGACCATCTTCGGTTTCAGCACTTGTAGATGGTTCTGCAACTTGCTAAGAACGGTTCGACAACAGACAACACACGACACAAGCAAGTGCCCTCGGTCACCCGACAGAACACCAGACAAAGTATAGTACAACATATACCTAGCTAAGTGTCTATCGGAATTTCGTTCCCTCTACATCAAGAGGCACATGTGGGACACAAGACTCTTAAAATGACAACTCAATTTTTTTTCCACGTACAACAACGTAACGAATTAGAATACCACAAAGTTGGCCCCTTGAGATCACTCTGAACGAGAGCGCTCAGCCCAGGTCGTGATGAGGTCAAAATTTTGCCCCGAATCGCCAGCCAGAAACCGAAAGGTTGAGAAGGTACTAGCTAGAGTGCACTGCTCAATGCACCTCCATTAGCGTTTAGCTTTCCTTTTTTTTTAGCGAACGTCAAAGTTGCGCGGTGGAGCAACGTGCTCCACCTCAGTAACCGGCCACTTTTAGGCGACGATACCTATGCGGCACCAAGAGCGGCTCACACTTTCGACGTTGCACAGGGGAACAACGATACGGCTTGCTACGGATTGACTCCTCACCGCTTAGCTCGATATCGTGTTTGATCACCCTCGTGTTTCCGGGGCGGTCCGAAAACACGTCTCCAAACTCGGAACCAATCTTTCTCAGGTCCTCTTTCTCAGGTCCTCCTTCACTTAAGCTAGGCTCCAGGTTCAACTGTTCCCAGATTACTTCCGATTTCCTTTCGATTATCTCACTAGAACTAAAAATTTCTGCTTCCTCTTCCTCCGAAGCACTTAAAAGTAAATTTACGACTGCTTTCAAGTTACTGTGATAAACTTTGTTCGGCCGCCTTCCTAATTTAAATTCACCATTGGTATCAGAAAGCTTCGATACTACTTTTGCGGGCCCTTCCCAATCAACCTCAAGCTTGTTCCTTTTGTACGGCTGCAGCAGCATCACCTGATTATCAACTTCAAAAGCGCGCTTCTTCACCAATTCCTCGTAGTGCTCCTTCGACAGCACTTTTGCCGCGTTTTTGTGGCTTTCCACTAGCGCTTCAATCGAGAGGTCCTCACGCTGCTCTCGAATGAGCGTCTCTCGATCAACCCTCGGCAGCTCGCTCCAACTTTCCGCTACAGGCGAGAGCGTTGCAACCCTCTCGCTCTGACTCAATGGCGTCATGTCGTCTCCCCTTTCTACGGAGACAGCGCCGGTCGGTTCGGCGACGGGCCGCTCGCGTGACTGCTCACATGACTCATGCGGAAACTTTCCTTTCTGGGGCTCCGTCGACCCGCCGACAAGGTCACTTGAGAGTTCACCACCTGGAACCGGATCAAGCTGCCGCGATAGCTTCCGCGCTTGCGATCGCGTGAGAGCCATGCACGCTAAGTTGGGGAAGAACGATTTGCCCTGCTCTTTGAGAAGCTGCTCCGAGTTGTTGGAGAAAAGATAAGGAAAACGATCATTTAGCGCGGCAGACACAGCTGCTTCGGTGCGAAGCTCACCGAACGGGCCTTCAATGACAACCGTGGCGATTGGTAAGCGAACACTCTGCTCCTCGGCGACTTGCCTGATCCACGCGCATTCTCCTGTAAAGTCATCCGGAGACACCAATGAAGGATGGACAACGTCCATGGTTGCCGCTGAGTCTCTAAGTGCTCGGCACGTTTTTTCATTCACCCTAATTTCTTGGAGATACAGCTCCAACAACCGCATGTTTTTTTCTGATTCTCGGATTGTTGCGAAGGCAAACTTTTCCTGACAGTTTCTCGCGATGTGCCCTTCCTTTTTGCAGTTGTAGCAGATTAGCGGCTTCCGTTTGTTTTCCGGTTCTAATGCCTGTGTGGTAGAAACCTCACTCGATTTCTCCGCTTCTGTTTGCCCTTCCCCTACGCTGTCCTTCGTAAGAGACGGGTCCTTCTTGAAATTACGGTGCGGAGCGGGTTTCCGTTGATCAGGTTTCCTTGAAAAGCCCTCTTTCCTTTCATCCTTTTCAACGCGCACTGCCCTGCTATGCAACTTTCGGCGAGTATAATACTCCTCAGCTAACTCTGCTGCCTTGTTTAGCTGTACTTCACCAAGTTTGTCCTGCAGCCAAAGTTTGACATCCTCCTCGATGCAGCGGTAGAATTGCTCCAATGCAACGCATTCCACCACTTTATCGCGGTCGTCATAAACACCTTCGCCCTTGAGCCATTCAATCAAATCGGCTTTAAGACGAAACGCGAAGTCAACGTGTGACTCATTCCCCTTTTTAGCATACCGGAACCTTTGCCTGAAAGCCTCGGGTGACAACTTATAACGTCTCAAGAGCACTTCCTTAACCTCGTCATAGCTCTCAAACGCTTCCCTCGACAAGCAAGTTATCGCGTCGGACACTTCGCCGGGAAGAAGAGCTAGCAGGTTCCGCGCCCAAAGAGACCGCTCCAAAGCGTTTCGCTCACAGACGTGTTCAAACTTGACGAGATATTTCGCCATGTCCTCGCCTACTACGAACGGTGGCAATTGGTCCCTAATTCTAAAACCGCTGACCTGAACTGTTGGAGAAGCTACGCTAGGCGCCTGTGAACACTGTAGTATTGCCAATTCTATTCGTTTCATCTCGAGGCGTTCCTGTCTCTCGGCCTCCTCGCGACGTTCGCGCCTTTAAGCTTTTTCGCGAGCTTCTCGCCTTTCAGCCTCCTCACGTTCGCGAGCTTCTCGCCTTTCAGCCTCCTCGCGGCGTGCTTTATTATCCACGCAGGCCTCATCGAC
This sequence comes from Rhipicephalus annulatus, assembly GCA_013436015.1. Classification (NCBI taxonomy): domain Eukaryota; kingdom Metazoa; phylum Arthropoda; class Arachnida; order Ixodida; family Ixodidae; genus Rhipicephalus; species Rhipicephalus annulatus. The sequence goes on along the minus strand of WOVY01014526.1, from coordinate 20,087 downwards.
TTCCTCAGCCGACACTCCCTCATCCTTCATGATCTCAAGGATCGCTTGCTTTCGTTTCGCACGGCCCAAAGTTATGCCGAGTTCCTCACAAATTTCGATGAGTTCCTTCACTTTAAGGTTCTCCATCGTTCACACTAGCCTCTTGCTGTTTGCCCCTGTTAACAATTTACTTGCCGTACCCACTATAAGCCTACTAGCAAGACGCGCAAGCAATTTTTCACACTCCCGTGTTTACCCCCTCCGCATTAACTTTGGTTTCAAAGCACTTCGACTTTGCTTGAAACGATCAAAGCTCACTACAATGCTTCACACAGCCCTTCTCTAAACTACTACAACCTGAGCTAGAGTAGTCTGGTGAACTGAGGGGAAAACATCAGGCACTCACCGCATCGATGTCGCTGACGCCGGCCGATTCCGCAGCTGCCAACCACTGTTGCCAAAGACGGGCCGATCCCGCCGAAGCCACCACTGTTGCGAAGCCACCTCCAAAATCCCACCGCTGACCGCCACTGTTGGGAAAGACGGCGACGCCGACCCGGTCCCACAGGCGCCACTGCTTTCAACTCCGCCGGGAAGGTCACCAGCCGTTTGGTAGCGTATGTTTCTCAGCTCGCGACTGCTTCTGCGCAGAGCTGATAAGACGAGCGGACGAGACGACGGTGAGTTAAACAAGGTTTATGTACAGCATAAATACAGAAGCGTTACAATTTCGGCACTGGGGCCGACAGAGACTCGAAGAGCCGAGCTCTCCTCTCTAACACATAGGTCAGCTTTTCGCCTAAAACCGCCGACTCACACACATGTCGGCTCTCCGACATGGGGACTCCTCTCTCGTAGGACCGCCGATCGCGACGCGCCGCAGGGCTTCTTTTATTTACACCGGGTCCAACCAAAATGTCCAATCAGAAGCGCCGCTGGTCGTCAGGGCAGATTCCTCCAATGGGGTCGCCGCGCCATGCGTCAGACCACCAGACACGAGGACGCCGGCTCGCTGTCACGTGCGCCGCTGACTCAATGCACGTGGGCCAGAGAGGCGCCGCGCGTGTTCACGCCGTTGAGATGTTCGCGTCCGGGCGGACTGCGGGCTGGCCTTGACCCAGATTGCCTTTTTCAGAGGCACGGACGTTTAACGAGGACTCGCTGGCATAACAGGACAAAAGCACAAAAACTTGAAAAACAGGTTTTACTTAGAAGTTATCCACAATATTTTTTGTGTGTTTTCCATGCTTTATTTTATGCTACACGTATTCTATGCATTGACCCTAGTGGGAAGGGGTTCGTTTAGGCGGCTGAGCTTCAACCAACACGAAAGCCTGCCTCTAAAGGTCCAGAACGTTACACATACAACATATATATTCATATTACTAGACCACTAAACCTTAGGTTGAATAGGGTATGAAGGAGTGGAAGTAGGCTAGTGAACACGTTATGGTGTAGCAGATCTCTAGAGAATTGTACATGCTATGTAGCAGGAAGACACACAAAAGATAAAGTCGTTCACTTAAGCACTTTACACTGTTTTAGTGTTTTATGTCATTCCACATGCCAACAGGTATTTACATACATACACACGCTTACCACAATTACAGCTTGCTGAGTTGGTGGCTGGCCCACGCAGGACACAATAGTGTGCACAGTTTTTGCAAAAAGTGCTAGCTGCACGGGTGTCAGCTGCGTAGCTTAATCCTGCTGAATTTCTCTGCACAAATAAGTCTTCAAGTCCTGTGGCGCAAGCTGTTTCAGGCTCCACAAGAGGCAGCCTACACATGTGTCGCCAAACACGCTGTCTGCTTTTGTTTTTGCACTAGACTTCCAGTATCCCAGAAGTGAACTCTTAGTATGGGCAGCCGACTCGATTGCAAACAGTTTTGCAGCTACTTGAACCTCTTCTAGCGACCTCGGCCTTTTTATGACTTCATAAAGACGTGACTGGGGCGGGTAAGCCACAGCGTCTGACCTTGCGGCTCTCCGATCAATGTCAACAGCGCAGAAAGTCGGTATTTTCTGCCCTCGGGGCCACCTCCACATTTGTAGAAGTTGCATACATGATAGTTCTGGTGGAGGCTCCTCATACCCATATGTGATAAGAAGCACAATAATATTCAATAGTATCATTACATGGTGACATGCTCTGTTTCTTCTGGTGGTGCATTCGCATATGCTATCTTGCACGTAAACTTCATGCGTCACTGCGGCGGACACGATGTATGATGTTGCCGTCTTCTTCTGGCTTCTGAAGCTTTTCGCGCGTACGTGCACAAGTGTGGAATCACTGCATCGGAGTAAAAAGAACGAGATAACTTCTGCTGTCGCCAGCAAAGCACATACATGCGACAGGCATTGCAAATGCATCGAGATAGACTTCGTTCAAGGCAGGTTACTCGCACACAAGCAAGTCAGACTACGTGCCTTGCGAACTGTCGTGGTAACGTTTAACCTTACCACCAGTGAACAAGCGAAAAGAAAACGACTGTGAGAGTATAGTATACTTACTTCGTGGTGTCTGCACGTGTTTCTATGGTCGAGCATTGAAGGTAGCTTTCTGTGACGAACTTGTGGCTCCGCAGTTTGTTGCGGTTTCCGACGCTTCTCGACGTCCGATACGCCTCTACTTTGCTTATATCAAGGCTTTTGGTCCAGGACATGGTGCCGCTGCGCCCCACTTTCAGAAAAAAAAACACACACAAGCCGCCAAGCAATTACGGCCGTGCACGGGGCACACACACACACACACACACACACACACACACACACACACACAAAACGCACTGTGTCCGGTACCCGCGGAACGCCGCACACTAGAACACCTGATGGCGGTCAGAGTTTAGAGATGAGCTGTAGAGCCAAAGTGCCTCTTGAATAAGTGTTACCAGACTGAATTAGGAAAGGGGTCTATTGCACACGTAGGAGTTTTTTTCTGAATTATTTTTTCTTGCCTTTTTTATATAGATACGTATACATATGTGGTGAATGACGACAATGCCGACGCCGGCGGTAAAATCCTGCCGAGAGTGTGCATGTAATTGCTATTGCAATAAAATATAATCAGCGAAGATCAAGAGCAGAATATATCAGTGCAAACTGTCTTGAAACAGCGAAAGAAAAACCCGGTTGATACAATCATTCCACGTGCACACATTCCTCATTGACCACGCCAAGCACAGTAAATGTCGATATCCGCCTGTGTCACTAGGTTACACTAGAGTAGCAATTCTTTAATGGGGTTTCACGAAGCAATTTTAGGGGCGAAGTTACTTAAAGAGGCATTCGTTGGTCCTTCGTAGTAGTATTAGTAGTAGTCGTAGTGTGTAATCACTCTTACATTCTGTCGTCAAAGGTGGTGCTGGTGGGAGATTTCTTCTGTGGGTTGTTGAACAATAACAGATTCGCAGCGTGGGCGTTAGCTAAAAGCCGAACTCTCTTGCGTCTCATTTCCTCTTAGCAGCCATTTGCATGTACATTGAGCACTATCATACAAGACAGGGGTGCTAGGTTATACTCGCTGGGCATAACCTCCTTGGTTTTAGAAAGGTCTAGCGAGGATTCGGCCGCAGTGCCATGAATAACATGAACAAGTATATAACATGAACTCGAGGTGGTTAAAGGTGGGAAGTAGACAAGAAGCGCAAGCCGTAAGAAAGTGTGCGTGTGCCTCCTCTCGTTCAGTCCTTGGAATGTTCGCTGGATGGCGGTGCTTCTATATGAGGAATATATGATGAAAAGACACGAGATGGTGGTACTTGGAGTGTTGAATAGGTGGACGAACGGACACACAGACAGATGCATGGACGTACGCATAGATGGCTGCACGGACGGATGAACGCATACACGGACCCAGGAGCAGATGCATGGACAAACGCAGGGACGGACGCACAGATGGACGTGCGGACGCACGAAGAGACGCACGTACTGATGGGCAGATGGACGCACGGGTGGCCACACAGACGCACGCACGGGCGGACGGAAGCAAGAACGAATGGATGGACGGATGCTTCGCCCCACTCTCCATCATTCACTCCGTGAATATGCTGCCATTTTTTAAGAATCTGTCAGATTATATATAAACAAAAACACCTGCTCACCGCAAGGGTGAAGCCTTGAATTTCGATAAGAACAAACTGTAATGTTATAAGAAGCAGTGAGATGTTCCCATTTTGCGCAGTCTCTCCGCGTTAGGAGTGCCGCGCATAGATGAGCATGCAAGCCATTCACGCTGCTGCCTGCCGAGAGAGCGCCCCTCAGACATCGGCGAGTCGCACCCGTAAAATTGATGTTCGCAGCTGCTGCTCAAGCAGCCCCCCACTCCAAGCTAGCGTTTCTTCATTTCCGTTCCGGAAGGGCAGGTCTTTCACTTTCCGCTTAGGGACTTTAAAGCAGGTCTGCGGGTGGACATCGCATGCAACCTCAGAAAGATGTAGAAGAGCCGGCTTTTTAAATGCGGAGCATCTAATACTCGAGGCTTGTAGTGCGGCGCCGTCCGCAAGCTTCCTCCTCCTTCTTCCACCATCTGTGCATCCTTTCCTCCTCTACACACCGCGCGCGCTTCACTCCTCCACCATCTGTGCACCCTTCCTCCTCTACACACCGCGTGCGCTTCTCCTCTTCACGAACATTCGCTAGCTGTATAATGTAGCGCGCATGCGCCGTCACGCTTCGAGAACATCGGCAGCTGACGCGCGCGCATGCGCCGTCGCGCTTCGAGAACATCGGCAGGTGACGCGCGCGCATGCGCCGTTGCGCTTCTCCCCCTTCTCGAACATTCGACAGCTGACAGTGCATGCGCCGTCGCGCTGTATATATACTCAAGGTCGGCGCTCGCTCGCTCAGTTGCCGCTCGTCGGTTGGTTTGTACGGCGCGTCGACGTCCAAGGTCGCGGTGAAATAAATTCCAACGAATCCACAAACACAATGATCGACGTCCCTTCGACCAGCGCCGCCCTTTCGCATACGTGTGTACGTGTTCACTCATTTAACACCCCCTCCTACAACCACGTTAACCAATTTAGCCATCGACCCAAGTAAGTCGCAATTTAACACCCCATTACACAACCACGTTAACCAATTTAGCCATCGACCCAAGTAAGTCCCACTTTAACACCCCGTTAACCAATTATATGCTCCGCATCCTCCTCAGTGTTCCCCCGAGGGAAGCTGCGGGCAATTTTTTTTAATCTCTCCTTTAGCTGCGATCATCGCCCCAGCTTGCACGCATTTAGTCTTCGATAGAAGAAAAATGGCAGCATATCCACGGAGTGAATGATGGAGAGTGGGACGAAGCATCTGTCCGTTCATTCGTTCTTGCTTGCGTCCGTCCATGCCTGCGTCTGTGTGGCCGCCCGTGCGTCCATCTGCCCGTTTGTGCGGGCGTCTGTTCATGCGTCCGCACGTCCATCTGTGCGTCCGTCCCTGCGTTCGTCCATGCATCAGCTCCTGCGTCCGTCCATGCGTCCATCCGTCTATGCAGACGGGTTACACACTACTACTATGACTACGAGGGACAAACGGGTGCCGCTATAAGGAGCTTCGCCCCTAAAATGTCTCCTCCATGTTTTCAATGCCAGCCATATGTAACCAATCAAGCCATTCACGAACTTCTCCTCTCGCCCTCTCCGGCTCTAGCTCTTCGCCCAGCCTTTGCGTGTGCTCTGCAGCCATGGGGGAGAGAAGCCATCATATGGTGGCGCAGGACGAAACCCATATGAAGTATTTTTTGTTCTGCTGTAAACATATCTTTGGGCGGCGCCTTGAATTCCTCGTGTTAACAATGCTGGCGGTCACGAGAGCTGTGTAAAAGATACGGCCTTTTTCGTCAGCGTCTCACAATTTGCGACTCTCTGCGTATAACTAATCCGAAAGCGTCTTTGTGATACTCCTGCATGCTTTCACTTTAAGCAGACTGTGAAGTGGTGGTAGCATTGCTTACAGCAACAACGAAGGAGCAGAAAAAAAAACGAATCTGACAGGCATATGACATTGTAGAGGGAAACTCGTTTATCGCTCCTTCGTGGGAAAGTGCTGGGAAGCATGTGTAACGCAAGCTGCGCTACCTTACGTGTGGCGTTGCATCGTGACCACTCTCTGGACTAAAGTGGACCGGCGCCTCCCGTTGAGGAGAACGCGTTTGCACTGGCATTGAAATATAATAAAGCAATCGTTGGTAGAAGATACGATTCGCGGGGGCGTGTTATCAATTGGAACTTTATGCGGGACATGACTGGGATGGTGATGGCAGAAATTTGTTGATAGGGTTCATATACTTCCCATCGTAATACAGAACATAAATGAATTCGTCTTTTTAAGCACGCGTAATCCAGTTACAGCACCCTCATCATGTTTTTTTCTTTATTTGCTGCGCTGCATATCATTGTTACGGTATGGTGGAGCTGTCTAATGTTTCTCTCTTCTTAAGGTGATTGCTTTACAGAAATCCCCTGGAGATAGGAAAAGCATGCTTGAAAAGCAAGCAGAAACAGTTTTAAGGTGCCTGCTGATGGCGCAGCTCATTGACTTGCTGTTGGGATCAAATTGGCGTGCCGCTTTTGACCATTCTTTGCCAGAGACAAATAAAACAGACTTGTATCGCCCTTCACGTTGGGCTGATGTTAGGCCCCCGGCTACAGCCCCCTCCCCTTCTATTCGCTCTGCAAGGGGTTCCTCACGACATCCCGCAGTTCAGAAGAAGTTTCCACACCATTCATGGGTGAGGAAGAGTTTATTGGGCATTTAAAAAACAAGCAAAGAAAAAAACCTCCTATATATATTATTTCCGACCTGGAAGGTTCTGGTGTTTTTCGAATGTATAGCGCAGTGTAACGTATATTGTACAGTTCAAGCTCAATACTTGCTGTTATGACTACACGCCTAATCATTCTCATTGTGCAACAAGTTTAGGTTATCGTTTCTTTAATTTCTCGCAGCGCGCCCGTCTTCTACGACAAGCCCTCTAACAATGCGTACTACAACAGCGACAATGGCAGCGAAAACTACGAAGACGACAACCACGACTACAACGACGGTGACGACGACTACGACAACAGAGATCCCAGGCCCAGGTGAAAGCACGTTTCTATGTCCCTTTGGCGCCATATTTTGAATTTTAGAAATAAAGGCGGCTGCTTTTTCTGTGTGCATATGTACCCATTGTTCGAAGACTTTTATGGGAAGAGCATCAGGCATAGTGTTGTGCATGCATTTTTTTACTTCTTTATTTGTGTACGTATTTCTTTCTCTATTTATTTATTCACTCATTTATTCATACTTTAGAACCTCACGGAAGGTCGCAACACAGAGGACAATGTAATTATATGCGCATGAATTCTGCAAGATACATAGTTCCACAACTTAGCCCGCCACAATGAAGTAAGATATCCCCCAAAATACTGTTCACAACAATACACATTCTCTGGTATTATTTATGATAAGTACAACAAACGTGTAGTCGCCTATAATAATTGGCACTGAAAAAAAAAGTCTTAAAGGCGCCTCGACAGCATTTTTGAAGTCGGCCACATCTTTAGTAAAACATTGACGTTTGGTACTACATTCTACAATTCTGTCACATCTGGGAGAAATGTATTGGTATTTGTTCAGTGTGGTCGTATTACACCTTTTCCATGACATCTTAGTAGACACTAAAAGCGTGTGCATCCAATAGTAGACAAAACTAGCTATACTTAGCTGAGTAAATAGACAATTGCACGTGTAAACACGACCTCCCTTTAGCCAGTAGGGCTTAATTAAGCTTTCCGTCTCCCAGTGATTAGTTCATCGTATGATAAGATATTAGCGTGATAGCTTGTGGGCGTCGCTTTAGATCGAACCCATAATTTCTAGATAAAGCCACACCAAGGTAAAATATAACACTCATAATATCAGTAAAAATTGTTTCGCAATACCAAAGTGACAACTATACTCGATATAAGAGGTCTGACGAGCGTGAAAACACGAAACAAGTAAGTGCAGGTGACTACACGACGTCCCCAATCTTTCAGCGAGAGTCGCTGCTACGACACGAATGTCACCACCATCTGCTTGAGCGTGCGAAATTCATAATCACTTTGACAATAACATCATACCACTGTGACATGAATATTGTTGAGATAATGTTGACGTTTGTGCCCTAAATTTCGGGCGCGAAATTTCAGCTGACCTATGCATTTTCATTTTCTCTTTTATTCATAGACCTATGATGATAATATGAACAGCCGCAGAGCTTTCAACGAATAACTGTCCGATCGAAGCAGCTTTGTCGTCTCAGCGGAATACTGAGTCAGTATTCCGTTGAAGCTCAAAAGACCTTCAATGTAGACCAAAAATCACTTCATAATAAGACTCGTTTAAATCCTACAATATATTCTTGCTATGAAGCAACACACCCAAATGAAAGTCTTATTGCAACATAATTTTTGTACTTTGGGCCTTCTTCTGTCCTAAACTTTTTTCCACTGCACCAGTCCTGACATCGCGTACTTGATAGTCATTGCGACATGTCAGTCTGTATGTTAAAAAAAGCAAAAATTATAGTTGGTCTGTGTTACGTGTTTTCATTGTCGTAATTGTGGTGTTCTTTCCCATGGAATATTTGGAACATTCAATACGCCATCCAAATGATTTTCTCCTCCTTTCCATCCAAAAGTAGATTTCACTAGCGGAGTGTTTCTGCACCCTTAATTTTCTGAGCATATTCAAAACTGGCTTGTAGAGCCCCCTAGTTACGATGAACCAGTTGTGTTGCGTTCATCATGTGTTTGCGTTTGTATATAATATTGATGATTTCAGTTATCAAGCAAGAGAGCTTCAGTAGCTACAAGTACATTAACTGAAAAAGCAAGTCCTGAAATTCTCCTCTTTTCTATTCCTTGCGCACCCAGTGAAGGTAATCATCTGCACTGTAGGCGAGACAGCCAGAACTGAAGAGATGTACCCGTCAGAATACTGTGACTACCTCTTCTACACTGACGTGTACGCAAGAGATGGCCGAGTTCAAGCCAGAAAAGACTACCGCAGCTGGATCCTGTTCCAGAAGATGGCCGCTAGATACCGCAATACGGAGTTTGGCATTTCATTTTCCTTTGAGTACGTCCAACATATTTGGCTCTTAGTGCTACTAAAACTGTTTGAAGGAAATGTCTTTCTTCCAAGATTAGAAGCTTTTAGTTTGTTCGGCACGCCCAGCCATGGGTGTCTAGTAGCTAAGGTACTCGGCTGCTGGCTCGCAGGTCGAGAGATCAAATTGCGATGGCACCGGGTGCATTTTCGATAAAGGCAAACATTCTGTACGCCCGTGGCCTCAGATTTGGGTACACGGTAAAAAGCCCCAAGTGGTTGAAATTTCCGGAGATCTTCACTAGTGTCTCTCATAATCATATGTTGGTTTTAGGACGTTAAACCCCACATATCAATCAATCGCTAAGGAAGCGCTAAGCCCAATTTCAGTATCTAGAATTGCAACGCAAGGCCGGTAGACTAATTCTTTTTCACAAATTCTTTCATTCATTGTCTGACGCATCTGGTATCTTGCCCGCACATTGAATCTCTTCTCGTACTAGCCACCACAACACTGTTTATCCTGCGCATACCCGCACAACAGCCCAACTTCGCTCATTATTTGTTCAAACAGAAACGGATTGGAATGATCTTCCACCCGATGTCATGCACCATACAAGCCTAGTTCTGTTCAAAACCCACATCGAAAGAAATTTGTACCACAGCCCACCCCTCATGTAACACCCCACTGGGGCATTTGAGGTATAATAAATAAATAAATAAATACGTGTAGATCCCACTTTGCGAAAGTGTGCAGCATTGCGCGTAACAACGACTGAATGAAAGACTAAACATCCAAAGAGCTGGTTTAAGAATGAGCGGGCCCTAGCAGCAAGTGCAGAAACACGAAGCCAACGTTGAAATATTCTATATATATTGTTACGGGGATCGCAAACACACGGAAGAGAGAAATGAGCGTATTTCCTATATTTACATGTAAAAGTGACGCTTCAGAGCTGCCAGTCTCTCGCGCGGCGAGTCCACTTCTTTTTCATCGATTTGTTGTCCACGACGGTAGAGCCATGCCCACTGCCTCGTAACATCACCCCCGGCGAACAAAGCGCCGTCACGGCGCCCCTAAGTCAATCAGGACTGGCAGTATAGTAGGGCTTTAGGCGCGACACATGAACAACATCAGTAGATGGTGTGGCAGAGGATGAGTGCGGTTGAACGGGAGTGATGAGGTAGTCGACGTCGGTGACCTTGCGGAGAACTTTGTAGGGTCCTGTGTATCGTGGGAGGAGCTTCTCGCACAAACCTTCACGTCGATACGGCGTCCAGAGTAGGACAAGAGAGTCATCAGGGTAGTCAACGTCGCGGTGCGAGTCATCGTAGCGGACTTTTTGTGCGGCCTGAGAAGCACTGAGCCTAGTGTGCGCGATTTGGCGAGCGACGCGGGCTCGAGAAGCAGCGTCCTGCGCATACACCGTTGGTTGGATAGTAGCAGAAGGAAGGAGTGTGTCGAATGGCAACGCAGGGTTGCAGCCGTACAAAAGAAAGAATGGAGAGTAGCCGGCGGTGTCATGTCTTGACGAATTATATGCAAATGTAACGTAGGGGAGCATTGCGTCCCAGTCACGGTGGTCAGCAGAGACGTACATAGACAACATGTCTGTAAGAGTTCGGTTGAGACGCTCCGTGAGACCGTTAGTCTGGGGATGGTAGGCAGTAGTAAGGTGATGTTCGGTAGAGCAGCTCCGGAGGATTTCGTCGATAACTTTTGCGAGGAAGCAGCGGCCCCGATCCGTCAAAAGCTGGCGCGGAGCTCCATGCCGCAGAATGACGTCATTTAGGAGAAAGTCTGCGACGTCTGTAGCGCAGCTAGTTGGCAAGGCACGAGTTATCGCGTATCTGGTCGCATAGTCGGTTGCGACAGCGATCCACTTGTTGCCTGACACGGACGTCGGGAAAGGTCCGAGCAAGTCGAGGCCGATGCGGAAGAATGGTTCCGGGGGAATGTCGATAGGTTGGAGCAGGCCAGCCGGACGGAGAGCAGGACGTTTCCGACGCTGGCAGCGCTCGCAAGCAGCGACATAACGGCGCACAAATTTATACATGCCAGGCCAAAAGAACCGTTGCCGCACGCGGTGATAGGTGCGTGAAAAACCCAGGTGTCCCGCCGTCGGTGCGTCATGCAGATGTTGAAGAATAGTGGCACGCAGGTGTCGGGGAATAACTAACAAATATTCCGGGCCATCAGACTTCATGTTGCGACGATACAGAATGTCGTTGCGAAGGACATATTGACGGAGCGAAGGGTCGGAATGTCCTGAAGATACTCGCTGAATGACCTTCTTGAGGGTTGCGTCCCGGCGCTGCTCTGTGCCGATGTCGTGCAAATCAGATATGGCGAGCACACAAGAATCGCCTTCATGGACAGCGAGTCTAGGAGGGTCCACTGGATAACGCGAGAGACAATCAGCATCTTGGTGCAACCTGCCAGACTTATAAATTACGTCGAAGTTATACTCCTGGAGACGTAGAGCCCAGCGACCTAGGCGACCAGTTGGGTCCTTGAGCGACGACAGCCAACACAGAGCGTGGTGGTCCGTAATAACTGAAAACTCCCGGCCATACAAGTAGGGGCGAAATTTCGCTACAGCCCAGACCAACGCAAGACACTCGCGCTCTGTTATCGAATAGTTTCGCTCAGATGTGGAGAGAAGGCGGCTGGCATACGCAATAACACGCGTTTGGCCTCCCTGGTGTTGAGCGAGGACGGCGCCGATTCCGTGAGCACTGGCGTCTGTGCGTACTTCAGTCGTCGCAGACGGGTCAAAGTGAGCCAGTATTGGTGGTGAAATGAGCAGGTCGATCAGCGTGGAAAACGCAGCTGCTTGGTCTTGGCCCCACGAGAAGGGCACGTTCTTTTTGAGAAGATCAGTTAGTGGTCGTGCAATTGTAGCGAAATCGCGTATAAAGCGGCGGAAGTACGAGCATAAGCCCACAAAACTCCGAACATCTTTGGTTGAAGAAGGCAGAGGGAAATTCTTGACAGCGCTAACCTTGTCAGGGTCAGGTTGGACGCCAGCAGCACTTACAAGATGACCAAGGATCGTGATTTGTTGTCGGCCGAAATTGCACTTTTTCGAGTTCAGCTGGAGTCCTGCTCGACGAAAAACGGCTAAAATGGTCGACAAACGTGTTAAGTGAGTTTCAAATGTTGGGGAAAAAACAATCACATCGTCGAGGTAGCAAAGACAGATGGACCATTTATAACCACGAAGAAGAGAGTCCATCATGCGTTCGAACGTTGCCGGGGCGTTGCACAGCCCAAAAGGCATAACCTTGAACTGATAAAGGCCGTCCGGTGTGATGAAGGCAGTCTTTTCTCGGTCTAAGTCGTCGACAGAAATTTGCCAGTAGCCCGAACGCAGATCAATAGATGAGAAGTATCGCGCGCCATGAAGGCAATCAAGGGCGTCGTCAATTCGTGGCAGCGGATATACGTCTTTGCGGGTTATCTTGTTCAAGGCACGGTAGTCAACGCAAAATCTCCAGCTGCCATCCTTCTTTTTCACTAAAACAACAGGTGACGCCCATGGACTTGAAGAGGCCTCGATGACTCCTTTGGAGAGCATTTTCTCGACTTCTCGTTGTATGACCTGGCGTTCGGACTGGGAAACACGATACGGTCGCCGTCTAACAGGATTAGCATCGCCGGTATGTATTTGATGACGCACGAAGGACGTTTGACCTAAAGGGCGGTCATCGAAGTCGAAAATATCTCGGTAGGTAGTCAGAACGTGGTGGAGTTGCGCCAACTGACAGGGCAGAAGATCAGGGGCGATCATCATCGTGATTTCGTCGCTAGGTGCGTTTGCTCGGCTGGCTGCAGTAGGGGACGAGCAGTCTTCAGGGTCCAATGCCACGATGCTACATGCATCAAGTGGGGAAACGTGGGCTAACGAAATGCCTTGCGGGAGAACTTGGGTCGAACTACTGAAGTTAAGGAGCGGAAGCTGAACGTAGTTGTCCACAATAGTCACGATTGTATGCGGCACAGCAACACTTCGAGCCAAGAGCACATCCACCAATGGAGACACTATGTAGTCACCGTCAGGAAGAGCTGGTGATATCGTTAAGGCAACACACGTGGTGGCTTGCGGTGACAGCCGAACATAATCAACAGCGCACAAGCGGTGTGACGGTGAGGACGGCACAGGTCCAAGTCGAGGCAGTTCAAGTTGAAGAACGCCGGTTGCACAGTCGATGAGAGCAGCATGGGTGGACAAGAAATCTAAACCAAGAATTAGGTCATTTGGGCACTGCTCAATAACTGCAAAGAGAACAGATGTGGGGTGATCGGCGATAGTGATGCGTGCTGTGCACATTCCTGTGATGGCAAGACTTCTTCCGTCGGCGACACGAATAATGCCAAGAGCAGCCGGTGTGAGCACTTTCTTCAGGCGGCGACGAAGTCGGGCACTCATCACAGAAATATGCGCCCCAGTGTCAACAAGTGCAGAAACAGTCAGGCCGTCAACGTCGACGTCGATCAAATTTCGTCGTGTCGGCAGTACAAGGAGAGGATTTGAGGTCGGTATCGAGGATGCAGCTTCACCTCCAAGAGCTGCACCGCTTAGTTTCCCTGGTGAGAATTGAGCGGGGAGGTCGGGCGTCGTCGTAGAGGAGAAGGGGACGACGGGCGACGTCCTGGCGGCGAACGAGACTGGTGACGTCGAGGCGACGGTGAGCGGCTGTGCTGCGTATCAGGGGCATCGCAGGCGTAGGAATCGACGGGCAGAGGCCGGCGGTAGTTGTCGGCGATCGGCTCAGGAGGCTGGAAACGACGGTAGCTATCGGTGCGGCGAGCAGTGTTATACTGGTTTCGGGACGAAGACCAATGGTTGTGGCAATACCGTGCGACGTGACCTATGCGGCGGCAGTTAAAGCAGATCGGCCGATCATCCGCAGTTCTCCATTCGGCCGGATTGCGAGAGCGTGGATAAGACCTTTCTTGGGGTGGTGACCTGGGGCGAGGCGGCGACCTTGAACGGAAGCCAATTGGTCGAGACTGAGCAACGGCGCAGACATCGAAGCCCAAATTGCTCAGTTCTTCCCGCACAATCGACTGTACCAAGCAAACCTGAGGTACTTGCAAATCGACGTGGCCGTTGGCGGGAAGAGTAGGTGTAATTGCTTCGATTTCCCGCCGGACAATTCGCGTAATTTCAGACGCTGGTGAAGACTGCCGATGAGAGGACAGTCCATCTTCGCAGGAGGACGTCGCTGCGGTGTTCGGCAGTCGAGTAAATGATCTTGAAATCCGCCTGCTTTTGGCCAGTTCAAAACGCCGGCATTCCTCAATAATTTCGTCGACGGTCGCACAGTTCCGGCACATTAGCAGGTTGAACGCGTCGTCCGCTATGCCCTTGAGGACGTGGCCAACCTTGTCAGACTCCGACATGTCGTTGTCAACTTTACGACAGAGAGCCAGCACGTCCTGTATATATGAAATATACGGCTCTGTGGACGTCTGAGCACGTATAGACAACTCCTTCTTTGCAGCCGCCTTTCGACCGATGGGCTTCCCAAATAAGTCGCGAAGCTTTTCCTTGAAGGTGTCCCAACTGCCGATCTCCTCCTCATGGTTCTCGTACCAGACTTTGGCCGTGCCTTTCAGGTAAAACAGCACATTGGCCAGCATAAGAGTCGGATCATACCGGTTGAGAGCACTGGTGCGTTCGTAGTCGGCTATCCAGTCGTCGACATCAACTTCGTCCGTACCGCAGAACGTTCCAGGATGCTTCGGATGCGTCAGCACGTACGTGGGTGGGGGTGGGGCCAGTGGAGGCGTTGCCGTGGATGGTGCGGGCGTCGCCGAGGCCGATGGAGAGGTGGCCGTGGGATCAGTCCCGTGTTCCATCACGGAAACTCCGATTTGACGACCACTGCGGAGCTCCGTTGTATGGCGCTTCGTTACCCAGCACTCCCACCAATTTGTTACGGGGATCGCAAACACACGGAAGAGAGAAATGAGCGTATTTCCTATATTTACATGTAAAAGTGACGCTTCAGAGCTGCCAGTCTCTCGCGCGGCGAGTCCACTTCTTTTTCATCGATTTGTTGTCCACGACGGTAGAGCCATGCCCACTGCCTCGTAACAATATATATATATATATATATACCAAAGAAAACTTGGTAGTCTTGTTTTCTAGGCTGTAACTGTTTGACTGATTAATCCGTAAGTCTGGACTTTTCTCGTGACTTTTCTCGACTTTTCTCGTGACTTTTTTTTTGAGATATAGAAACTTGGGAGTTAATATCAAGTGCTTATTTTCTAGCGTTCTTTTTGTTTTGTTTTTTCTTCGTGGGACCACGGCATTGTGCGAACGCGACATATTTAGTTCAGGGGACCTGATGTAGCCTTGGTAACACTAGATGGCAATACTTTTGCAGACTTTGAAGACGAGTTCTTAAGATTCGGCCTCAGGCTGCACTATTCCAAAGGTTGTGTCTTAATTACAAGAGCTTCTCGTTTCCATGATTTCATCTACTACATAACTGCAGGTCTTGGCAATGACCTCATGAATATTCACCTCGCAATGCCTGGGCTCGTTTCTATGGTATTTGGCAACGCTTCTTTTAACAAGGAGCAATTGATATGGTGAGGCCTGGTCGTCCATGTGAGTTACATGAGACAGACGGACACACGAGTATGTGCGGCTCTGCCCCTGTTTGTGACCTGGTGTCCGCAGCCATCTACAAATTAGGCAGCGACTACCAATACGTTCTGCACCCCATTTGGTATCTTCACATACATGAGCACGACAGATTTATGGCTACCATGAACGCCACTGGCCTACCTCGTCAAGTGTCTGCTATACCCGACCAGAGTTTTTAGACACGACTTTCAGCATGTATGCGAAGTGTAGTCAGCATAATTTTGATGCTTTCGTTATTCTGAGTTGGTTTTAATTCCATTCAGGACATAGGCCTTTCCCAATTATCTCCAGTTTACCATATCCTGCCAGCAGATCCAATACTATTCCTCGAAACTTCTCATTGATTACTTCACTTCATACAATGCCAACTGCCTTCCTCGGCTGTTCTTCCCTATCCTAGTAGCCATTTTTTGTTATTTTTTTTTCACTGTGCATCGGCTGTCAGTTCTAGGCAGTATTTGGCCAGCTAGAATAGCTAGATTTCGCTTTGTGTTAGTTGGATATCTGCATTTCTTGTTTATACCGTGGCTTGTCCCACTGCCCTCCGACCCTCCTTATGATATTTCTATCCTTTTTTTTTTGAAGAGACACTGCACAAAAAAATATGAAACGCGCACATATATTATACACAAAACACATGCGCGTGTAATTGTTTTGTATCCTTCCGTGCGAGTGTTTCGTCCTTATGCGTACGTGTTTTTGTATCTTCTGTGCGCTGCCTCCTGAAAAATCAAGGTCCACCAACTAGCCCATCACAACATAGTTGGTTCGATAGCCACCAGTAAATAATGAACTACAACATTGTTCGACATTATATAGTTTTTTTTACATAGAGTTCTAACGCAAATAATCGTGTGTGAATACAGCTACAAGTGACAGTGTAATTCAGGATTATGGAAATATTCTGGAGTTTGCGTTGTTGAAACATACCATTAATTGAAAGAGGTTCGCTGATATGAGATTTTTTTTAATACAGCCGTGTTGATCCCGAAAGTTTGGATGAGTCGGCCACCTTTCTCGACACACTGCGGAAGGGTGGCATCAAGCACTACGGACTCCTCACCGTGCTTACGTTTCAAAGCGACTACAATTTCACCGTTTCAATCACGCGAGAGATTATTACGGTATGTAATGGAGGCACGGCTGTGGATAAGTGGTCATTTTAAATGAAAACAGTTTTGTGTCTTGCAGCGTGCGAAAATATACAAAAAAACGCAATGAACAGCACGCAAGGAAGTTGTGGAAGTACAGCAATCGGAACTGCATATGAACAGTATGCGGGAACATTTGGCTGTCAGTGAGTGCACAAAAACCATAATGAACGTAATAAGGTTGTAGCATTAAGGCTATATCATTAAGGCTATCTCCTCCCTACACACTTTCAACAAACACGTAACGGCACTGCGGCACGCGTGGTAATGCTCCTTCGTGAGATGCCCCACTGCAGCAGTGCAGATAGTCGGCTAACTTCCACGTGCGCACGCATCTCATGTAGCCAAGCCACAATCCACCCAGTCTTGCAAGAAGGGAGACAAATACATCCCGTTCCGTTCTGACCGACCTCGTCTCAATGGGCAAAAAGTTTATCTTTAAAGAGGTACATTTTTATTGAATCCTGGTTTTACGGGCATCGTCATAGCGCAGTGTAGCCTGCCCGTTTAATAAACTCGGGAACCTATAGTAAACAGCTGGTAGTCTGCCCTCTTTCCCGGTCTCCCTTCTTTCGTTCCTTCCGCTGCGCAGTATAAGTTGAGCATTCATATACGTACACTTCCTGTCTTAGTATTGGTCCTCCTCACGCCCCGTATGTGTATTGTAATGAAAGCGTGATCGATCTGCGTGCAAGGGGAATATGTACTTGATGTCTACCGAGAAATCATCTTGCAGGTACAAAAGTATGTCGGTGTAGGGCTAAACCTATGTGTGTATGCACCTTCTTTCTTTAAACGCGCACTCGCAAGGCTTGAGTATGCCTTAGGCACTCTGTACCACGAACTGTTGCCACCACGTTGCAGTGATTTTCTCAATGTTGTGCCAACGTTGGGTAAACATTTCGCGATACTACATCAGGCTCACTTAAATATCTGCTACGTCTCATAGTGTCATGGTGTCTGTTGAATGTGAAATTTTTGGCTCATTGCAGAAATTGAAAGAGCTACAAGGCTCAGACCGGAGGGCAAAGACCGTGCTCGCATTTGGTCCCTACGATTATAGCGCGTATCATATGCCCACCATCAAAGCTACATTCATAAACGTGGTGAAGTAAGTAAGTAAGAAATCACTTCCTCTTTTGCCTTATACAATGTTCGTTATTATTCTGCTCCAGCAGCTCTGCGAGACAGTGTTAATTTCGAATGGTCTGTGTGTGCATACTGTATCGTTGTGATGCTGTATAGTAATACTTGCAAAGCTACACTCGATAACGGCTTAAGAAAAGGACGTACCGGCGCAAGGGGAGAACTGAACAGAACTATCTGGCGCTATTTTAAAGAGAGTTTTCAAGGTTTAATACTTAGGACTTTTTGTAAATAAATCAGAATGAAACTTGAAGAGAGTGGTGCTAACATGACGAAAGTTGAAAACTTGATAAAGAACGAAAAGTATCATTCTGTAAAACTTTCAGAGCAATCACAAAGACTCGATCGAGGAAGAAAATTATGTGCACACTCATATGTCAGTTCACTGGTGAAAAAGAATTAGTAACATATATGTACACGAATAGTAGCACAAGACGTTGAGATTATAAAAAAATCTATGTACATCATGATAATATTAGGAATCAGTTTCGCAGAAAAGTAATCTGCAACGTGCAGAAGGAAGAAAAAAAAACGAAAGGAAGTAGCGTCGGTAAATGTGCACTATTTGTCAGTTACTACAATTGATTTCTGGCTATTGTATTCATCTGCACACTTGTGATTTGGTCACCGCTATAGCTATTTCTCGGGTTATATATGTACATCCTTTTCGTTAAAATGTGCTCTGTGAGTTTGCGCTAGCTCGACCTATTTTTTTTAGAGCACTTGTCATGTGTTCAAACATTCCCTGAATTTCTCTTAATCAATTCATACCAACTCACCCAATTTTTCATATCATTAGACATAACATAATATATAATCTCAGGTGGAGAGAACAACGCTTAGATGTTGACGGTTTTATAGTTTGAGCGTGTTCCATGAAACCAGGCGAAATATACGTGGGTGTATCTGTTAGGTATACTGACTGCTTATGCCATGCCTACAATAAGCTTATGTACTGCATATAAAAACTACAATCTGAAGTCAACACCAATGCGTATGCTCAAATACTTGAAAAAGTAGATTTCTATGTGGGACGACGTTCACTCAAGTACTCAGGAGATTTATTTGCTTTTTTGCCCTTCTGGCATTTGTGTTAACAACCTTCTTTCTCACTATGCTTGATAATATTCATAACCCTGTCAGTTGCAGATGTCTCATGCTGTGAAATACGGCGTTGTGAGGCCATAGCTCTGTCATTTTAATGAAACATGATCGTATTTGTCCAAAACTTTTGTCTTCACTTTTCGAGCGCTTATATTCAGATTCACAAACATTTCAATCACTGCGCGATGTAAGTGCATTTAACGTCAGCCAAGTTTTTTGTATGAATTAATGACACTCGCAAGCATGAATTGTCAGCTCAGTCAGTCTTTCACTGTCTTCGACTTACCCAAGGTTTGCACAATGGTCCTTATTAAGATAGGACAACACCTTATTATGCGCAGCCAGACTTATTCAGTTTCAGGCTCATTGTGTCGATGCTAAATGAATTTTAGCCAGTTTGTGAAAAATAAAGCTTGCCAGCCTCTCTTGGCGAATACGTGTACGTAAAAAAAACGTCAAAAGAGCAAACGGTCAGCGGATGGGCTGGAATGAAAATGGAAAGTACATAAGCTGACTGAGTCATCTGTCGGCTGCCATCTTGCTTCTTATCTTATCTTTATGTTCGGTTTTAAAAGAGGTAGGTGGCGTGCTGAGGAAACCTGAGTTAGAGCAGGAAGTCGTAGTTTCTCTTAATGAACCTTGCATGGTCTGACCACCCTCGTCCCCTAATTAGCATGATATCAACTTCAAATGACTGTGCATAAATATGTTATAATGTGGCGTCCCGACATGTGACAATCTTCCCGTTAGTTAGTTTGTTACAAAGCGTTATGCCATTCTTTTCGAAATTATCTCTGAATACACCTAACACAGACTCAAAATCACTGAAATGACCTAGTACTCCATTAAATGTCCTTTCATGCTCGACATGACATACATCTCCTTCGGTGCGAACGAATGCGGCAAGGAGGATGCCGGAAGGCTTTCAACACTAACCCTTTTCAAGGAGTGCTTACTCAAAAAGTTTTGCAAC
>WOVY01014525.1:0-26152 GCA_013436015.1 Rhipicephalus annulatus | reverse complement strand
GGAGGTTGAAAGAACTATGCCAGCCATTTGTAAAGAGCGATACTCAAAAAACAAGGGCCATCATTGTGCAACAGAACTGAGATGGGAAGTACCAAGATCCCTGGTTCTTCAGACAGGTACATACTCAACCTGCAAATCACATAATACAATGCAGGGTTCGGTTGTTGTTGCACTCGATGCACGATCACGTTTTTGTCAAAGCTATATACAGGGTCAGTGTCAGACAAAGAGCTTGCTGAAAAAACTGCGCGTTATTAACATACAGTTTCCGCCTGGTGACTCAGTAATGCCGTCAAGGGCTTCAAAATACACGACCTGCTCAGCGCGGAAAACAGTTGTGAACATTCCCCTTTCCTGAAGAGCAGCCCTGACTGAAGAAGTTAGAGCAACAGAAGAAATAGCAAGCCTCATAATACATGTCGAGCGACGCATTCAGCGAATTAAGGCGTTTAACTTTTTCGATAGGCCTAATCCACTGTCTGTTGTGCCAATTATTAGTGAAATTTGGGCGCCGTGTGCATTCTTAAACAATTTTTAAAGTCACCTAATAGCAGGCGTAGGATTCGCGTAGCAACGGTCTGGCTGCAGCCATGTACGTGTCAGTCAGTTGGGTGTAGGTTTCTTGAATGTGTGATAACAGGCACATGACGCATCGTTTGTCGATAACATTGCACCAGTGCGTTTATTACTGCAAATCATTTATAGCCACTGATGTTTACTGGAAGTTGTGCTACGTATAAACAGATGTAAACAGGGCATAGGAACCTACTTAAGGTGTACACTGTGTTACTGTACTATATCTACTATACTTATATATAATACTTATATATGTACTCTAACAATTATTTACTGTATGGCCCTTACTCGAAAACAAATCTCTGCCAGTGGTGAGATTTTGCAGGCCTTTCTCTGTCTACTTTTCAAGAGAGACAACACCAAGGTTAGATGCCGTTAGGCGGTCTTTGCGAGCAGCTCTCCATGTCGCACTGTGGCTCTGCTGGCGAGAGAAGTCTGCTTAAGCTTGCGACCTTCGTCAACAGACATCACGAGAGCCTGCATGTCAAGGTGCAGCACATGTCGGGGTCAACACAAAAAAATGTCAATATAATCACACTTTGCAATGCCTGGTTACTAAAACGAACAAAATCAGTTGTATAATTAGGTTGCTTTGTATATAGGTATGTTTATAGGGTGGGACTGTTGCGAACGACGGGCCGATCCCGCCGAAGCCACCACTGTTGCGAAGCCACCTCCGAAATCCCACCGCTGACCTCCACTGTTGGGAAAGACGGCGACGCCGACCCGGTCCCACAGGCGCCACTGCTTTCAACTCCACCGGGAAGGTCACCAGCCGTTTGGTAGCGTATGTTTCTCAGCTCGCGACTGCTTCTGCGCAGAGCTGATAAGACGAGCGGACGAGATGACGGGGAGTTAAACAAGGTTTATGTACAGCATAAATACAGAAGCGTTACAATTTCGGCACTGGGGCCGACAGAGACTCGAAGAGCCGAGCTCTCCTCTCTAACACATAGGTCAGCTTTTCGCCTAAAACCGCCGACTCACACACATGTCGGCTCTCCGACATGGGGACTCCTCTCTCGTAGGACCGCCGATCGCGACGCGCCGCAGGGCTTCTTTTATTTACACCGGGTCCAACCAAAATGTCCAATCAGAAGCGCCGCTGGGTCAGGGCAGATTCCTCCAATGGGGTCGCCGCGCCATGCGTCAGACCACCAGACACGAGGACGCCGGCTCGCTGTCACGTGCGCCGCTGACTCAATGCACGTGGGCCAGAGAGGCGCCGCGCGTGTTCACGCCGTTGAGATGTTCGCATCCGGGCGGACTGCGGGCTGGCCTTGACCCAGATTGCCTTTTTCAGAGGCACGGACGTTTGACGAGGAATCGCTGGCATAAACAGCACCCCCGCCGCCAGACCAATGCACCGGTAAGACGAGCTGCTTCCACGGGGCTCGGATGTCAGGTGCGCTCGTTCGCCAGGTCCCTCCAGGTTCGCCTCCAGGGCCATGGGGAGACTACAGCTCCAGACTGTTCCGGGAACACATCCCATTTTTTGACGACGGATCCCAGCTCCACTGGCTTGTCGCCACAACTTGCTGGCCAACTTCGCTCGTCTCTTCTGACCATCTTCGGTTTCAGCACTTGTAGATGGTTCTGCAACTTGCTAAGAACGGTTCGACAACAGACAACACACGACACAAGCAAGTGCCCTCGGTCACCCGACAGAACACCAGACAAAGTATAGTACAACATATACCTAGCTAAGTGTCTATCGGGAATTTCGTTCCCTCTCATCAAGAGGCACATGTGGGACACAAGACTCTTAAAATGACAACTCAGTTTTTTTTTCCACGTACAACAACGTAACGAATTAGAATACCACAAAGTTGGCCCCTTGAGATCACTCTGAACGAGAGCGCTCAGCCCAGGTCGTGATGAGGTCAAAAATTTTTGCCCCGAATCGCCAGCCAGAAAACCGAAAGGTTGAGAAGGTACTAGCTAGAGTGCACTGCTCAATGCACCTCCATTAGCGTTTAGCTTTCCTTTTTTTTAGCGAACGTCAAAAGTTGCGCGGTGGAGCAACGTGCTCCACCTCAGTAACCGGCCACTTTTAGGCGACGATACCTTATGCGGGCACCAAGAGCGGCTCACAACTTTCGACGTTGCACAGGGGAACAACGATACGGCTTGCTACGGATTGACTCCTCACCGCTTAGCTCGATATCGTGTTGATCACCCTCGTGTTTCCGGGGCGGTCCGAAAACACGTCTCCAAACTCGGAACCAATTCTTTCTCAGGTCCTCTTTCTCAGGTCCTCCTTCACTTAAGCTAGGCTCCAGGTTCAACTGTTCCCAGATTACTTCCGATTTCCTTTCGATTATCTCACTAGAAACTAAAAATTTCTGCTTCCTCTTCCTCCGAAGCACTTAAAAGTAAATTTACGACTGCGTTCAAGTTACTGTGATAAACTTTGTTCGGCCCGCCTTCCTAATTTAAATTCACCATTGGTATCAGAAAGCTTCGATACTACTTTTGCGGGCCCTTCCCAATCAACCTCAAGCTTGTTCCTTTTGTACGGCTGCAGCAGCATCACCTGATTATCAACTTCAAAGCGCGCTTCTTCACCAATTCCTCGTAGTGCTCCTTCGACAGCACTTTTGCCGCGTTTTGTGGCTTTCCACTAGCGCTTCAATCGAGAGGTCCTCACGCTGCTCTCGAATGAGCGTCTCTCGATCAACCCTCGGCAGCTCGCTCCAACTTTCCGCTACAGGCGAGAGCGTTGCAACCCTCTCGCTCTGACTCAATGGCGTCATGTCGTCTCCCCTTTCTACGGAGACAGCGCCGGTCGGTTCGGCGACGGGCCGCTCGCGTGACTGCTCAACATGACTCATGCGGAAACTTTCCTTTCTGGGGCTCCGTCGACCCGCCGACAAGGTCACTTGAGAGTTCACCACCTGGAACCGGATCAAGCTGCCGCGATAGCTTCCGCGCTTGCGATCGCGTGAGAGCCATGCACGCTAAGTTGGGGAAGAACGATTTGCCCTGCTCTTTGAGAAGCTGCTCCGAGTTGTTGGAGAAAAGATAAGGAAAACGATCATTTAGCGCGGCAGACACAGCTGCTTCGGTGCGAAGCTCACCGAACGGGCCTTCAATGACAACCGTGGCGATTGGTAAGCGAACACTCTGCTCCTCGGCGACTTGCCTGATCCACGCGCATTCTCCTGTAAAGTCATCCGGAGACACCAATGAGGATGGACAACGTCCATGGTTGCCGCTGAGTCTCTAAGTGCTCGGCACGTTTTTTCATTCACCCTAATTTCTTGGAGATACAGCTCCAACAACCGCAATGTTTTTTTTCTGATTCTCGGATTGTTGCGAAGGCAAACTTTTCCTGACAGTTTCTCGCGATGTGCCCTTCCTTTTTGCAGTTGTAGCAGATTAGCGGCTTCCGTTTGTTTCCGGTTCTAATGCCTGTGTGGTAGAAACCTCACTCGATTTCTCCGCTTCTGTTTGCCCTTCCCCTACGCTGTCCTTCGTAAGAGACGGGTCCTTCTTGAAAATTACGGTGCGGAGCGGGTTTCCGTTGATCAGGTTTCCTTGAAAAGCCCTCTTTCCTTTCATCCTTTTCAACGCGCACTGCCCTGCTATGGCAACTTTCGGCGAGTATAATACTCCTCAGCTAACTCTGCTGCCTTGTTTAGCTGTACTTCACCAAGTTTGTCCTGCAGCCAAAGTTTGACATCCTCCTCGATGCAGCGGTAGAATTGCTCCAATGCAACGCATTCCACCCACTTTATCGCGGTCGTCATAAACACCTTCGCCCTTGAGCCATTCAATCAAATCGGCTTTAAGACGAAAACGCGAAGTCAACGTGTGACTCATTCCCCTTTTTAGCATACCGGAACCTTTGCCTGAAAGCCTCGGGTGACAACTTATAAACGTCTCAAGAGCACTTCCTTAACCTCGTCATAGCTCTCAAACGCTTCCCTCGACAAGCAAGTTATCGCGTCGGACACTTCGCCGGGAAGAAGAGCTAGCAGGTTCCGCGCCCAAAGAGACCGCTCCAAAGCGTTTCGCTCACAGACGTGTTCAAACTTGACGAGATATTTCGCCATGTCCTCGCCTACTACGAACGGTGGCAATTGGTCCCTAATTCTAAAACCGCTGACCTGAACTGTTGGAGAAGCTACGCTAGGCGCCTGTGAACACTGTAGTATTGCCAATTCTATTCGTTTCATCTCGAGGCGTTCCTGTCTCTCGGCCTCCTCGCGACGTTCGCGCCTTTAAGCTTTTTCGCGAGCTTCTCGCCTTTCAGCCTCCTCACGTTCGCGAGCTTCTCGCCTTTCAGCCTCCCTCGCGGCGTGCTTTATTATCCACGCAGGGCCTCATCGACTTCCTCAGCCGACACTCCCTCATCCTTCATGATCTCAAGGATCGCTTGCTTTCGTTTCGCACGGCCCAAAGTTATGCCGAGTTCCTCACAAATTTCGATGAGTTCCTTCACTTTAAGGTTCTCCATCGTTCACACTAGCCTCTTGCTGTTTGCCCCTGTTAACAATTTACTTGCCGTACCCACTATAAGCCTACTAGCAAGACGCGCAAGCAATTTTTCACACTCCCGTGTTTACCCCCTCCGCATTAACTTTGGTTTCAAAGCACTTCGACTTTGCTTGAAACGATCAAAGCTCACTACAATGCTTCACACAGCCCTTCTCTAAACTACTACAACCTGAGCTAGAGTAGTCTGGTGAACTGAGGGGAAAACATCAGGCACTCACCGCATCGATGTCGCTGACGCCGGCCGATTCCGCAGCTGCCAACCACTGTTGCCAAAGACGGGCCGATCCCGCCGAAGCCACCACTGTTGCGAAGCCACCTCCAAAATCCCACCGCTGACCGCCACTGTTGGGAAAGACGGCGACGCCGACCCGGTCCCACAGGCGCCACTGCTTTCAACTCCGCCGGGAAGGTCACCAGCCGTTTGGTAGCGTATGTTTCTCAGCTCGCGACTGCTTCTGCGCAGAGCTGATAAGACGAGCGGACGAGACGACGGTGAGTTAAACAAGGTTTATGTACAGCATAAATACAGAAGCGTTACAATTTCGGCACTGGGGCCGACAGAGACTCGAAGAGCCGAGCTCTCCTCTCTAACACATAGGTCAGCTTTTCGCCTAAAACCGCCGACTCACACACATGTCGGCTCTCCGACATGGGGACTCCTCTCTCGTAGGACCGCCGATCGCGACGCGCCGCAGGGCTTCTTTTATTTACACCGGGTCCAACCAAAATGTCCAATCAGAAGCGCCGCTGGTCGTCAGGGCAGATTCCTCCAATGGGGTCGCCGCGCCATGCGTCAGACCACCAGACACGAGGACGCCGGCTCGCTGTCACGTGCGCCGCTGACTCAATGCACGTGGGCCAGAGAGGCGCGCGCGCGTGTTCACGCCGTTGAGATGTTCGCGTCCGGGCGGACTGCGGGCTGGCCTTGACCCAGATTGCCTTTTTCAGAGGCACGGACGTTTAACGAGGACTCGCTGGCATAACAGGACAAAAGCACAAAACTTGAAAAACAGGTTTTACTTAGAAGTTATCCACAATATTTTTTGTGTGGTTTTCCATGCTTTATTTTATGCTACACGTATTCTATGCATTGACCCTAGTGGGAAGGGGTTCGTTTAGGCGGCTGAGCTTCAACCAACACGAAAGCCTGCCTCTAAAGGTCCAGAACGTTACACATACAACATATATATTCATATTACTAGACCACTAAACCTTAGGTTGAATAGGGTATGAAGGAGTGGAAGTAGGCTAGTGAACACGTTATGTGTGTAGCAGATCTCTAGAGAATTGTACATGCTATGTAGCAGGAAGACACACAAAAGATAAAGTCGTTCACTTAAGCACTTTACACTGTTTTAGTGTTTTATGTCATTCCACATGCCAACAGGTATTTACATACATACACACGCTTACCACAATTACAGCTTGCTGAGTTGGTGGCTGGCCCACGCAGGACACAATAGTGTGCACAGTTTTTGCAAAAAGTGCTAGCTGCACGGGTGTCAGCTGCGTAGCTTAATCCTGCTGAATTTCTCTGCACAAATAAGTCTTCAAGTCCTGTGGCGCAAGCTGTTTCAGGCTCCACAAGAGGCAGCCTACACATGTGTCGCCAAACACGCTGTCTGCTTTTGTTTTTGCACTAGACTTCCAGTATCCCAGAGAGTGAACTCTTAGTATGGGCAGCCGACTCGATTGCAAACAGTTTTGCAGCTACTTGAACCTCTTCTAGCGACCTCGGCCTTTTTATGACTTCATAAAGACGTGACTGGGGCGGGTAAGCCACAGCGTCTGACCTTGCGGCTCTCCGATCAATGTCAACAGCGCAGAAAGTCGGTATTTTCTGCCCTCGGGGCCACCTCCACATTTGTAGAAGTTGCATACATGATAGTTCTGGTGGAGGCTCCTCATACCCATATGTGATAAGAAGCACAATAATATTCAATAGTATCATTACATGTGAGATGCTCTGTTTCTTCTGGTGGTGCATTCGCATATGCTATCTTGCACGTAACTTCATGCGTCACTGCGGCGGACACGATGTATGATGTTGCCGTCTTCTTCTGGCTTCTGAAGCTTTTCGCGCGTACGTGCACAAGTGTGGAATCACTGCATCGGAGTAAAAAGAACGAGATAACTTCTGCTGTCGCCAGCAAAGCACATACATGCGACAGGCATTGCAAATGCATCGAGATAGACTTCGTTCAAGGCAGGTTACTCGCACACAAGCAAGTCAGACTACGTGCCTTGCGAACTGTCGTGGTAACGTTTAACCTTACCACCAGTGAACAAGCGAAAAGAAAACGACTGTGAGAGTATAGTATACTTACTTCGTGGTGTCTGCACGTGTTTCTATGGTCGAGCATTGAAGGTAGCTTTCTGTGACGAACTTGTGGCTCCGCAGTTTGTTGCGGTTTCCGACGCTTCTCGACGTCCGATACGCCTCTACTTTGCTTATATCAAGGCTTTTGGTCCAGGACATGGTGCCGCTGCGCCCCACTTTCAGAAAAAAAAACACACACAAGCCGCCAAGCAATTACGGCGTGCACGGGGCACACACACACACACACACACACACACACACACACACACACAAAACGCACTGTGTCCGGTACCCGCGGAACGCCGCACACTAGAACACCTGATGGCGGTCAGAGTTTAGAGATGAGCTGTAGAGCCAAAGTGCCTCTTGAATAAGTGTTACCAGACTGAATTAGGAAAGGGGTCTATTGCACACGTAGGAGTTTTTTTCTGAATTATTTTTTCTTGCCTTTTTTTATAGATACGTATACATATGTGGTGAATGACGACAATGCCGACGCCGGCGGTAAAAACCTGCCGAGAGTGTGCATGTAATTGCTATTGCAATAAAATATAATCAGCGAAGATCAAGAGCAGAATATATCAGTGCAAACTGTCTTGAAACAGCGAAAGAAAAACCCGGTTGATACAATCATTCCACGTGCACACATTCCTCATTGACCACGCCAAGCACAGTAAATGTCGATATCCGCCTGTGTCACTAGGTTACACTAGAGTAGCAATTCTTTAATGGGGTTTCACGAAGCAATTTTAGGGGCGAAGTTACTTAAAGAGGCATTCGTTGGTCCTTCGTAGTAGTATTAGTAGTAGTCGTAGTGTGTAATCACTCTTACATTCTGTCGTCAAAGGTGGTGCTGGTGGGAGATTTCTTCTGTGGGTTGTTGAACAATAACAGATTCGCAGCGTGGGCGTTAGCTAAAAGCCGAACTCTCTTGCGTCTCATTTCCTCTTAGCAGCCATTTGCATGTACATTGAGCACTATCATACAAGACAGGGGTGCTAGGTTATACTCGCTGGGCATAACCTCCTTGGTTTTAGAAAGGTCTAGCGAGGATTCGGCCGCAGTGCCATGAATAACATGAACAAGTATATAACATGAACTCGAGGTGGTTAAAGGTGGGAAGTAGACAAGAAGCGCAAGCCGTAAGAAAGTGTGCGTGTGCCTCCTCTCGTTCAGTCCTTGGAATGTTCGCTGGATGGCGGTGCTTCTATATGAGGAATATATGATGAAAAGACACGAGATGGTGGTACTTGGAGTGTTGAATAGGTGGACGAACGGACACACAGACAGATGCATGGACGTACGCATAGATGGCTGCACGGACGGATGAACGCATACACGGACCCAGGAGCAGATGCATGGACAAACGCAGGGACGGACGCACAGATGGACGTGCGGACGCACGAAGAGACGCACGTACTGATGGGCAGATGGACGCACGGGTGGCCACACAGACGCACGCACGGGCGGACGGAAGCAAGAACGAATGGATGGACGGATGCTTCGCCCCACTCTCCATCATTCACTCCGTGAATATGCTGCCATTTTTTAAGAATCTGTCAGATTATATATAAACAAAAACACCTGCTCACCGCAAGGGTGAAGCCTTGAATTTCGATAAGAACAAACTGTAATGTTATAAGAAGCAGTGAGATGTTCCCATTTTGCGCAGTCTCTCCGCGTTAGGAGTGCCGCGCATAGATGAGCATGCAAGCCATTCACGCTGCTGCCTGCCGAGAGAGCGCCCCTCAGACATCGGCGAGTCGCACCCGTAAAATTGATGTTCGCAGCTGCTGCTCAAGCAGCCCCCCACTCCAAGCTAGCGTTTCTTCATTTCCGTTCCGGAAGGGCAGGTCTTTCACTTTCCGCTTAGGGACTTTAAAGCAGGTCTGCGGGTGGACATCGCATGCAACCTCAGAAAGATGTAGAAGAGCCGGTTTTAAATGCGGAGCATCTAATACTCGAGGCTTGTAGTGCGGCGCCGTCCGCAAGCTTCCTCCTCCTTCTTCCACCATCTGTGCATCCTTTCCTCCTCTACACACCGCGCGCGCTTCACTCCTCCACCATCTGTGCACCCTTCCTCCTCTACACACCGCGTGCGCTTCTCCTCTTCACGAACATTCGCTAGCTGTATAATGTAGCGCGCATGCGCCGTCACGCTTCGAGAACATCGGCAGCTGACGCGCGCGCATGCGCCGTCGCGCTTCGAGAACATCGGCAGGTGACGCGCGCGCATGCGCCGTTGCGCTTCTCCCCCTTCTCGAACATTCGACAGCTGACAGTGCATGCGCCGTCGCGCTGTATATATACTCAAGGTCGGCGCTCGCTCGCTCAGTTGCCGCTCGTCGGTTGGTTTGTACGGCGCGTCGACGTCCAAGGTCGCGGTGAAATAAATTCCAACGAATCCACAAACACAATGATCGACGTCCCTTCGACCAGCGCCGCCCTTTCGCATACGTGTGTACGTGTTCACTCATTTAACACCCCCTCCTACAACCACGTTAACCAATTTAGCCATCGACCCAAGTAAGTCGCAATTTAACACCCCATTACACAACCACGTTAACCAATTTAGCCATCGACCCAAGTAAGTCCCACTTTAACACCCCGTTAACCAATTATATGCTCCGCATCCTCCTCAGTGTTCCCCCGAGGGAAGCTGCGGGCAATTTTTTTAATCTCTCCTTTAGCTGCGATCATCGCCCCAGCTTGCACGCATTTAGTCTTCGATAGAAGAAAAATGGCAGCATATCCACGGAGTGAATGATGGAGAGTGGGACGAAGCATCTGTCCGTTCATTCGTTCTTGCTTGCGTCCGTCCATGCCTGCGTCTGTGTGGCCGCCCGTGCGTCCATCTGCCCGTTTGTGCGGGCGTCTGTTCATGCGTCCGCACGTCCATCTGTGCGTCCGTCCCTGCGTTCGTCCATGCATCAGCTCCTGCGTCCGTCCATGCGTCCATCCGTCTATGCAGACGGGTTACACACTACTACTATGACTACGAGGGACAAACGGGTGCCGCTATAAGGAGCTTCGCCCCTAAAATGTCTCCTCCATGTTTTCAATGCCAGCCATATGTAACCAATCAAGCCATTCACGAACTTCTCCTCTCGCCCTCTCCGGCTCTAGCTCTTCGCCCAGCCTTTGCGTGTGCTCTGCAGCCATGGGGGAGAGAGAGCCATCATATGGTGGCGCAGGACGAAACCCATATGAAGTATTTTTTGTTCTGCTGTAAACATATCTTTGGGCGGCGCCTTGAATTCCTCGTGTTAACAATGCTGGCGGTCACGAGAGCTGTGTAAAAGATACGGCCTTTTTCGTCAGCGTCTCACAATTTGCGACTCTCTGCGTATAACTAATCCGAAAGCGTCTTTGTGATACTCCTGCATGCTTTCACTTTAAGCAGACTGTGAGTGGTGGTAGCATTGCTTACAGCAACAACGAAGGAGCAGAAAAAAAAACGAATCTGACAGGCATATGACATTGTAGAGGGAAACTCGTTTATCGCTCCTTCGTGGGAAAGTGCTGGGAAGCATGTGTAACGCAAGCTGCGCTACCTTACGTGTGGCGTTGCATCGTGACCACTCTCTGGACTAAAGTGGACCGGCGCCTCCCGTTGAGGAGAACGCGTTTGCACTGGCATTGAAATATAATAAAGCAATCGTTGGTAGAAGATACGATTCGCGGGGGCGTGTTATCAATTGGAACTTTATGCGGGACATGACTGGGATGGTGATGGCGGCAGAAATTTGTTGATAGGGTTCATATACTTCCCATCGTAATACAGAACATAAATGAATTCGTCTTTTTTAAGCACGCGTAATCCAGTTACAGCACCCTCATCATGTTTTTTTCTTTATTTGCTGCGCTGCATATCATTGTTACGGTATGGTGGAGCTGTCTAATGTTTCTCTCTTCTTAAGGTGATTGCTTTACAGAAATCCCCTGGAGATAGGAAAAGCATGCTTGAAAAGCAAGCAGAAACAGTTTTAAGGTGCCTGCTGATGGCGCAGCTCATTGACTTGCTGTTGGGATCAAATTGGCGTGCCGCTTTTGACCATTCTTTGCCAGAGACAAATAAAACAGACTTGTATCGCCCTTCACGTTGGGCTGATGTTAGGCCCCCGGCTACAGCCCCCTCCCCTTCTATTCGCTCTGCAAGGGGTTCCTCACGACATCCCGCAGTTCAGAAGAAGTTTCCACACCATTCATGGGTGAGGAAGAGTTTATTGGGCATTTAAAAAACAAGCAAAAAAAAAACCTCCTATATATATTATTTCCGACCTGGAAGGTTCTGGGTGTTTTCGAATGTATAGCGCAGTGTAACGTATATTGTACAGTTCAAGCTCAATACTTGCTGTTATGACTACACGCCTAATCATTCTCATTGTGCAACAAGTTTAGGTTATCGTTTCTTTAATTTCTCGCAGCGCGCCCGTCTTCTACGACAAGCCCTCTAACAATGCGTACTACAACAGCGACAATGGCAGCGAAAACTACGAAGACGA
This sequence comes from Rhipicephalus annulatus, assembly GCA_013436015.1. NCBI lineage: Eukaryota > Metazoa > Arthropoda > Arachnida > Ixodida > Ixodidae > Rhipicephalus > Rhipicephalus annulatus. The sequence goes on along the minus strand of WOVY01014525.1, from coordinate 14,248 downwards.
CAACCACGACTACAACGACGGTGACGACGACTACGACAACAGAGATCCCAGGCCCAGGTGAAAGCACGTTTCTATGTCCCTTTGGCGCCATATTTTGAATTTTAGAAATAAAGGCGGCTGCTTTTTCTGTGTGCATATGTACCCATTGTTCGAAGACTTTTATGGGAAGAGCATCAGGCATAGTGTTGTGCATGCATTTTTTTACTTCTTTATTGTGTACGTATTTCTTTCTCTATTTATTTATTCACTCATTTATTCATACTTTAGAACCTCACGGAAGGTCGCAACACAGAGGACAATGTAATTATATGCGCATGAATTCTGCAAGATACATAGTTCCACAACTTAGCCCGCCACAATGAAGTAAGATATCCCCAAAATACTGTTCACAACAATACACATTCTCTGGTATTATTTATGATAAGTACAACAAACGTGTAGTCGCCTATAATAATTGGCACTGAAAAAAAGTCTTAAAGGCGCCTCGACAGCATTTTTGAAGTCGGCCACATCTTTAGTAAAACATTGACGTTTGGTACTACATTCTACAATTCTGTCACATCTGGGAGAAATGTATTGGTATTTGTTCAGTGTGGTCGTATTACACCTTTTCCATGACATCTTAGTAGACACTAAAAGCGTGTGCATCCAATAGTAGACAAAACTAGCTATACTTAGCTGAGTAAATAGACAATTGCACGTGTAAACACGACCTCCCTTTAGCCAGTAGGGCTTAATTAAGCTTTCCGTCTCCCAGTGATTAGTTCATCGTATGATAAGATATTAGCGTGATAGCTTGTGGGCGTCGCTTTAGATCGAACCCATAATTTCTAGATAAAGCCACACCAAGGTAAAATATAACACTCATAATATCAGTAAAAATGTTTCGCAATACCAAAGTGACAACTATACTCGATATAAGAGGTCTGACGAGCGTGAAAACACGAAACAAGTAAGTGCAGGTGACTACACGACGTCCCCAATCTTTCAGCGAGAGTCGCTGCTACGACACGAATGTCACCACCATCTGCTTGAGCGTGCGAAATTCATAATCACTTTGACAATAACATCATACCACTGTGACATGAATATTGTTGAGATAATGTTGACGTTTGTGCCCTAAATTTCGGGCGCGAAATTTCAGCTGACCTATGCATTTTCATTTTCTCTTTTATTCATAGACCTATGATGATAATATGAACAGCCGCAGAGCTTTCAACGAATAACTGTCCGATCGAAGCAGCTTTGTCGTCTCAGCGGAATACTGAGTCAGTATTCCGTTGAAGCTCAAAAGACCTTCAATGTAGACCAAAAATCACTTCATAATAAGACTCGTTTAAATCCTACAATATATTCTTGCTATGAAGCAAACACCCAAATGAAAGTCTTATTGCAACATAATTTTGTACTTTGGGCCTTCTTCTGTCCTAAACTTTTTTCCACTGCACCAGTCCTGACATCGCGTACTTGATAGTCATTGCGACATGTCAGTCTGTATGTTAAAAAAAGCAAAAATTATAGTTGGGTCTGTGTTACGTGTTTTCATTGTCGTAATTGTGGTGTTCTTTCCCATGGAATATTTGGAACATTCAATACGCCATCCAAATGATTTTCTCCTCCTTTCCATCCAAAAGTAGATTTCACTAGCGGAGTGTTTCTGCACCCTTAATTTTCTGAGCATATTCAAAACTGGCTTGTAGAGCCCCCTAGTTACGATGAACCAGTTGTGTTGCGTTCATCATGTGTTTGCGTTTGTATATAATATTGATGATTTCAGTTATCAAGCAAGAGAGCTTCAGTAGCTACAAGTACATTAACTGAAAAAGCAAGTCCTGAAATTCTCCTCTTTTCTATTCCTTGCGCACCCAGTGAAGGTAATCATCTGCACTGTAGGCGAGACAGCCAGAACTGAAGAGATGTACCCGTCAGAATACTGTGACTACCTCTTCTACACTGACGTGTACGCAAGAGATGGCCGAGTTCAAGCCAGAAAAGACTACCGCAGCTGGATCCTGTTCCAGAAGATGGCCGCTAGATACCGCAATACGGAGTTTGGCATTTCATTTTCCTTTGAGTACGTCCAACATATTTGGCTCTTAGTGCTACTAAAACTGTTTGAAGGAAATGTCTTTCTTCCAAGATTAGAAGCTTTTAGTTTGTTCGGCACGCCCAGCCATGGGTGTCTAGTAGCTAAGGTACTCGGCTGCTGGCTCGCAGGTCGAGAGATCAAATTGCGATGGCACCGGGTGCATTTTCGATAAAGGCAAACATTCTGTACGCCCGTGGCCTCAGATTTGGGTACACGGTAAAAAGCCCCAAGTGGTTGAAATTTCCGGAGATCTTCACTAGTGTCTCTCATAATCATATGTTGGTTTTAGGACGTTAAACCCCACATATCAATCAATCGCTAAGGAAGCGCTAAGCCCAATTTCAGTATCTAGAATTGCAACGCAAGGCCGGTAGACTAATTCTTTTTCACAAATTCTTTCATTCATTGTCTGACGCATCTGGTATCTTGCCCGCACATTGAATCTCTTCTCGTACTAGCCACCACAACACTGTTTATCCTGCGCATACCCGCACAACAGCCCAACTTCGCTCATTATTTGTTCAAACAGAAACGGATTGGAATGATCTTCCACCCGATGTCATGCACCCATACAAGCCTAGTTCTGTTCAAAACCCACATCGAAAGAAATTTGTACCACAGCCCACCCCTCATGTAACACCCCACTGGGGCATTTGAGGTATAATAAATAAATAAATAAATACGTGTAGATCCCACTTTGCGAAAGTGTGCAGCATTGCGCGTAACAACGACTGAATGAAAGACTAAACATCCAAAGAGCTGGTTTAAGAATGAGCGGGCCCTAGCAGCAAGTGCAGAAACACGAAGCCAACGTTGAAATATTCTATATATATTGTTACGGGGATCGCAAAACACACGGAAGAGAGAAATGAGCGTATTTCCTATATTACATGTAAAAGTGGACGCTTCAGAGCTGCCAGTCTCTCGCGCGGCGAGTCCACTTTCTTTTCATCGATTTGTTGTCCACGACGGTAGAGCCATGCCCACTGCCTCGTAACATCACCCCCGGCGAACAAAGCGCCGTCACGGCGCCCCTAAGTCAATCAGGACTGGCAGTATAGTAGGGCTTTAGGCGCGACACATGAACAACATCAGTAGATGGTGTGGCAGAGATGAGTGCGGTTGAACGGGAGTGATGAGGGTAGTCGACGTCGGTGACCTTGCGGAGAACTTTGTAGGGGCCTGTGGTATCGTGGGAGGAGCTTCTCGCACAAAACCTTCACGTCGATACGGCGTCCAGAGTAGGACAAGAGAGTCATCAGGGTAGTCAACGGTCGCGGTTGCGAGTCTCGTAGCGGACTTTTTGTGCGGCCTGAAGAAGCACTGAGGCCTAGTGTGCGCGATTTGGCGAGCGACGCGGGCTCGAGAAGCAGCGTCCTGCGCATACACCGTTGGTTGGATAGTAGCAGAAGAAGGAGAGGAGTGTGTCGAATGGGCAACGCAGGGTTGCAGCCGTACAAAAGAAAGAATGGAGAGTAGCCGGCGGTGTCATGTCTTGACGAATTATATGCAAATGTAACGTAGGGGAGGCATTGCGTCCCAGTCACGGTGGTCAGCAGAGACGTACATAGACAACATGTCTGTAAGAGTCGGTTGAGACGCTCCGTGAGACCGTTAGTCTGGGGATGGTAGGCAGTAGTAAGGTGATGTTCGGGTAGAGCAGCTCCGGAGGATTTCGTCGATAACTTTTGCGAGGAAGAGCAGCGGCCCCGATCCGTCAAAAGCTGGCGCGGAGCTCCATGCCGCAGAATGACGTCATTTAGGAGAAAGTCTGCGACGTCTGTAGCGCAGCTAGTTGGCAAGGCACGAGTTTATCGCGTATCTGGTCGCATAGTCGGTTGCGACAGCGATCCACTTGTTGCCTGACACGGACGTCGGGAAAAGGTCCGAGCAAGTCGAGGCCGATGCGGAAGAATGGTTCCGGGGGAATGTCGATAGGTTGGAGCAGGCACAGCCGGACGGAGAGAGCAGGACGTTTCCGACGCTGGCAAGCGCTCGCAAGCAGCGACATAACGGCGCACAAATTTTATACATGCCAGGCCAAAAGAACCGTTGCCGCACGCGGTGATAGGTGCGTGAAAAACCCAGGTGTCCCGCCGTCGGTGCGTCATGCAGATGTTGAAGAATAGTGGCACGCAGGTGTCGGGGAATAACTAACAAATATTCCGGGCCATCAGACTTCATGTTGCGACGATACAGAATGTCGTTGCGAAGGACATATTGACGGAGCGAAGGGTCGGAATGTCCTGAAGATACTCGCTGAATGACCTTCTTGAGGGTTGCGTCCCGGCGCTGCTCTGTGCCGATGTCGTGCAAATCAGATATGGCGAGCACACAAGAATCGCCTTCATGGACAGCGAGTCTAGGAGGGTCCACTGGATAACGCGAGAGACAATCAGCATCTTGGTGCAACCTGCCAGACTTATAAATTACGTCGAAGTTATACTCCTGGAGACGTAGAGCCCAGCCGACCTAGGCGACCAGTTGGGTCCTTGAGCGACGACAGCCAACACAGAGCGTGGTGGTCCGTAATAACTGAAAACTCCCGGCCATACAAGTAGGGGCGAAATTTCGCTACAGCCCAGACCAACGCAAGACACTCGCGCTCTGTTATCGAATAGTTTCGCTCAGATGTGGAGAGAAGGCGGCTGGCATACGCAATAACACGCGTTTGGCCTCCCTGGTGTTGAGCGAGGACGGCGCCGATTCCGTGAGCACTGGCGTCTGTGCGTACTTCAGTCGTCGCAGACGGGTCAAAGTGAGCCAGTATTGGTGGTGAAATGAGCAGGTCGATCAGCGTGGAAAACGCAGCTGCTTGGTCTTGGCCCCACGAGAAGGGCACGTTCTTTTTGAGAAGATCAGTTAGTGGTCGTGCAATTGTAGCGAAATCGCGTATAAAGCGGCGGAAGTACGAGCATAAGCCCACAAAACTCCGAACATCTTTGGTTGAAAGAAGGCAGAGGGAAATTCTTGACAGCGCTAACCTTGTCAGGGTCAGGTTGGACGCCAGCAGCACTTACAAGATGACCAAGGATCGTGATGTGTTGTCGGCCGAAATTGCACTTTTCGAGTTCAGCTGGAGTCCTGCTCGACGAAAAACGGCTAAAATGGTCGACAAACGTGTTAAGTGAGTTTCAAATGTTGGGGAAAAACAATCACAATCGTCGAGGTAGCAAAGACAGATGGACCATTTATAACCACGAAGAAGAGAGTCCATCATGCGTTCGAACGTTGCCGGGGCGTTGCACAGCCCAAAGGCATAACCTTGAACTGATAAAGGGCCGTCCGGTGTGATGAAGGCAGTCTTTCTCGGTCTAAGTCGTTCGACAGAAATTTGCCAGTAGCCCGAACGCAGATCAATAGATGAGAAGTATCGCGCGCCATGAAGGCAATCAAGGGCGTCGTCAATTCGTGGCAGCGGATATACGTCTTTGCGGGTTATCTTGTTCAAGGCACGGTAGTCAACGCAAAATCTCCAGCTGCCATCCTTCTTTTTCACTAAAACAACAGGGTGGACGCCCATGGACTTGAAGAGGCCTCGATGACTCCTTTGGAGAGCATTTTCTCGACTTCTCGTTGTATGACCTGGCGTTCGGACTGGGAAACACGATACGGTCGCCGTCTAACAGGATTAGCATCGCCGGTATGTATTTTGATGACGCACGAAGGACGTTTGACCTAAAGGGCGGTCATCGAAGTCGAAAATATCTCGGTAGGTAGTCAGAACGTGGTGGAGTTGCGCCAACTGACAGGGCAGAAGATCAGGGGCGATCATCATCGTGATTTCGTCGCTAGGTGCGTTTGCTCGGCTGGCTGCAGTAGGGGACGAGCAGTCTTCAGGGTCCAATGCCACGATGCTACATGCATCAAGTGGGGAAACGTGGGCTAACGAAATGCCTTGCGGGAGAACTTGGGTCGAACTACTGAAGTTAAGGAGCGGAAGCTGAACGTAGTTGTCCACAATAGTCACGATTGTATGCGGCACAGCAACACTTCGAGCCAAGAGCACATCCACCAATGGAGACACTATGTAGTCACCGTCAGGAAGAGCTGGTGATATCGTTAAGGCAACACACGTGGTGGCTTGCGGTGACAGCCGAACATAATCAACAGCGCACAAGCGGTGTGACGGTGAGGACGGCACAGGTCCAAGTCGAGGCAGTTCAAGTTGAAGAACGCCGGTTGCACAGTCGATGAGAGCAGCATGGGTGGACAAGAAATCTAAACAAGAATTAGGTCATTTGGGCACTGCTCAATAACTGCAAAGAGAACAGATGTGGGGTGATCGGCGATAGTGATGCGTGCTGTGCACATTCCTGTGATGCAAGACTTCTTCCGTCGGCGACACGAATAATGCCAAGAGCAGCCGGTGTGAGCACTTTCTTCAGGCGGCGACGAAGTCGGGCACTCATCACAGAAATATGCGCCCCAGTGTCAACAGTGCAGAAACAGTCAGGCCGTCACGTCGACGTCGATCAAATTTCGTCGTGTCGGCAGTACAAGGAGAGGATTTGAGGTCGGTATCGAGGATGCAGCTTCACCTCCAAGAGCTGCACCGCTTAGTTTCCCTGGTGAGAATTGAGCGGGGAGGTCGGGCGTCGTCGTAGAGGAGAAGGGGACGACGGGCGACGTCCTGGCGGCGAACGAGACTGGTGACGTCGAGGCGACGGTGAGCGGCTGTGCTGCGTATCAGGGGCATCGCAGGCGTAGGAATCGACGGGCAGAGGCCGGCGGTAAGTTGTCGGCGATCGGCTCAGGAGGCTGGAAACGACGGTAGCTATCGGTGCGGCGAGCAGTGTTATACTGGTTTCGGGACGAAGACCAATGGTTGTGGCAATACCGTGCGACGTGACCTATGCGGCGGCAGTTAAAGCAGATCGGCCGATCATCCGCAGTTCTCCATTCGGCCGGATTGCGAGAGCGTGGATAAGACCTTTCTTGGGGTGGTGACCTGGGGCGAGGCGGCGACCTTGAACGGAAGCCAATTGGTCGAGACTGAGCAACGGCGCAGACATCGAAGCCCAAATTGCTCAGTTCTTCCCGCACAATCGACTGTACCAAGCAAACCTGAGGTTACTTGCAAATCGACGTGGGCCGTTGGCGGGAAGAGTAGGTGTAATTGCTTCGATTCCCGCCGGACAATTCGCGTAATTTCAGACGCTGGTGAAGACTGCCGATGAGAGGACAGTCCATCTTCGCAGGAGGACGTCGCTGCGGTGTTCGGCAGTCGAGTAAATGATCTTGAAATCCGCCTGCTTTTGGCCAGTTCAAAACGCCGGCATTCCTCAATAATTTCGTCGACGGTCGCACAGTTCCGGCACATTAGCAGGTTGAACGCGTCGTCCGCTATGCCCTTGAGGACGTGGCCAACCTTGTCAGACTCCGACATGTCGTTGTCAACTTTACGACAGAGAGCCAGCACGTCCTGTATATATGAAATATACGGCTCTGTGGACGTCTGAGCACGTATAGACAACTCCTTCTTTGCAGCCGCCTTTCGACCGATGGCTTCCCAAATAAGTCGCGAAGCTTTTCCTTGAAGGTGTCCCCAACTGCCGATCTCCTCCTCATGGTTCTCGTACCAGACTTTGGCCGTGCCTTTCAGGTAAAACAGCACATTGGCCAGCATAAGAGTCGGATCATACCGGTTGAGAGCACTGGTGCGTTCGTAGTCGGCTATCCAGTCGTCGACATCAACTTCGTCCGTACCGCAGAACGTTCCAGGATGCTTCGGATGCGTCAGCACGTACGTGGGTGGGGGTGGGGCCAGTGGAGGCGTTGCCGTGGATGGTGCGGGCGTCGCCGAGGCCGATGGAGAGGTGGCCGTGGGATCAGTCCCGTGTTCCATCACGGAAACTCCGATTTGACGACCACTGCGGAGGCTCCGTTGTATGGCGCTTCGTTACCCAGCACTCCCACCAATTTGTTACGGGGATCGCAAAACACACGGAAGAGAGAAATGAAGCGTATTTCCTATATTTACATGTAAAAGTGACGCTTCAGAGCTGCCAGTCTCTCGCGCGGCGAGTCCACTTCTTTTTTCATCGATTTGTTGTCCACGACGGTAGAGCCATGCCCACTGCCTCGTAACAATATATATATATATATATATACCAAAGAAAACTTGGTAGTCTTGTTTTCTTAGGCTGTAACTGTTTGACTGATTAATCCGTAAGTCTGGACTTTTCTCGTGACTTTTCTCGACTTTTCTCGTGACTTTTTTTTTTGAGATATAGAAACTTGGGAGTTAATATCAAGTGCTTATTTTCTAGCGTTCTTTTTGTTTTGTTTTTTCTTCGTGGGACCACGGCATTGTGCGAACGCGACATATTTAGTTCAGGGGACCTGATGTAGCCTTGGTAACACTAGATGGCAATACTTTTGCAGACTTTGAAGACGAGTTCTTAAGATTCGGCCTCAGGCTGCACTATTCCAAAGGTTGTGTCTTAATTACAAGAGCTTCTCGTTTCCATGATTTCATCTACTACATAACTGCAGGTCTTGGCAATGACCTCATGAATATTCACCTCGCAATGCCTGGGCTCGTTTCTATGGTATTTGGCAACGCTTCTTTTAACAAGGAGCAATTGATATGGTGAGGCCTGGTCGTCCATGTGAGTTACATGAGACAGACGGACACACGAGTATGTGCGGCTCTGCCCCTGTTTGTGACCTGGTGTCCGCAGCCATCTACAAATTAGGCAGCGACTACCAATACGTTCTGCACCCCATTTGGTATCTTCACATACATGAGCACGACAGATTTATGGCTACCATGAACGCCACTGGCCTACCTCGTCAAGTGTCTGCTATACCCGACCAGAGTTTTTAGACACGACTTTCAGCATGTATGCGAAAGTGTAGTCAGCATAATTTTGATGCTTTCGTTATTCTGAGTTGGTTTTAATTCCATTCAGGACATAGGCCTTTCCCAATTATCTCCAGTTTACCATATCCTGCCAGCAGATCCAATACTATTCCTCGAAACTTCTCATGATTACTTCACTTCATACAATGCCAACTGCCTTCCTCGGCTGTTCTTCCCTATCCTAGTAGCCATTTTTTGTTATTTTTTTTTCACTGTGCATCGGCTGTCAGTTCTAGGCAGTATTTGGCCAGCTAGAATAGCTAGATTTCGCTTTGTGTTAGTTGGATATCTGCATTTCTTGTTTATACCGTGGCTTGTCCCACTGCCCCTCCGACCTCCTTATGATATTTCTATCCTTTTTTTTTTGAAGAGACACTGCACAAAAAAATATGAAACGCGGCACATATATTATACACAAAACACATGCGCGTGTAATTGTTTTGTATCCTTCCGTGCGAGTGTTTCGTCCTTATGCGTACGTGTTTTGTATCTTTCTGTGCGCTGCCTCCTGAAAAATCAAGGTCCACCAACTAGCCCATCACAACATAGTTGGTTTCGATAGCCACCAGTAAATAATGAACTACAACATTGTTCGACATTATATAGTTTTTTTTACATAGAGTTCTAACGCAAATAAATCGTGTGTGAATACAGCTACAAGTGACAGTGTAATTCAGGATTATGAAATATTCTGGAGTTTGCGTTGTTGAAACATACCATTAATTGAAAGAGGTTCGCTGATATGAGATTTTTTTTAATACAGCCGTGGTTGATCCCGAAAGTTTTGGATGAGTCGGCCACCTTTCTCGACACACTGCGGAAGGGTGGCATCAAGCACTACGGACTCCTCACCGTGCTTACGTTTCAAAGCGACTACAATTTCACCGTTTCAATCACGCGAGAGATTATTACGGTATGTAATGGAGGCACGGCTGTGGATAAGTGGTCATTTTAAATGAAAACAGTTTTGTGTCTTGCAGCGTGCGAAAATTATACAAAAAAAACGCAATGAACAGCACGCAAGGAAGTTGTGGAAGTACAGCAATCGGAACTGCATATGAACAGTATGCGGGAAACATTGGCTGTCAGTGAGTGCACAAAACCATAATGACGTAATAAGGTTGTAGCATTAAGGCTATATCATTAAGGCTATCTCTCCTCCCTACACACTTTCAACAAACACGTAAACGGCACTGCGGCACGCGTGGTAATGCTCCTTCGTGAGATGCCCCACTGCAGCAGTGCAGATAGTCGGCTAACTTCCACGTGCGCACGCATCTCATGTAGCCAAGCCACAATCACCCAGTCTTGCAAGAAGGGAGACAAATACATCCCGTTCCGTTTGACCGACCTCGTCTCAATGGGCAAAAAGTTTATCTTTAAAGAGGTACATTTTTATTGAATCCTGGTTTTACGGGCATCGTCATAGCGCAGTGTAGCCTGCCCGTTTAATAAACTCGGGAACCTATAGTAAACAGCTGGTAGTCTGCCCTCTTTCCCGTCTCCCTTCTTTCGTTCCTTCCGCTTGCGCAGTATAAGTTGAGCATTCATATACGTACACTTCCTGTCTTAGTATTGGCCCTCCTCACGCCCCGTATGTGTATTGTAATGAAAGCGTGATCGATCTGCGTGCAAGGGGAAATATGTAACTTGATGTCTACCGAGAAATCATCTTGCAGGTACAAAAGTATGTCGGTGTAGGCTAACCCTATGTGTGTATGCACCTTCTTTCTTTAAACGCGCACTCGCAAGGCTTGAGTATGCCTTAGGCACTCTGTACCACGAACTGTTGCCACCACGTTGCAGGATTTTCTCAATGTTGTGCACGTTGGGTAAACATTTCGCGATACTACGATCAGGCTCACTTAAATATCTGCTACGTCTCATAGTGTCATGGTGTCTGTTGAATGTGAAATTTTTGGCTCATTGCAGAAATTGAAAGAGCTACAAGGCTCAGACCGGAGGGCAAAGACCGTGCTCGCATTTGGTCCCCTACGATTATAGCGCGTATCATATGCCCACCATCAAAGCTACATTCATAAACGTGGTGAAGTAAGTAAGAAAATCACTTACTCTTTTGCCTTATACAATGTTCGTTATTATTCTGCTCCAGCAGCTCTGCGAGACAGTGTTAATTTCGAATGGTCTGTGTGTGCATACTGTATCGTTGTGATGCTGTATAGTAATACTTGCAAAGCTACACTCGATAACGGCTTAAGAAAAGGACGTACCGGCGCAAGGGCTGAACAGAACTATCTGGCGCTATTTTAAAGAGAGTTTTCAAGGTTTAATACTTAGGACTTTTTGTAAATAAATCAGAATGAAACTTGAAGAGAGTGGTGCTAACATGACGAAAGTTGAAAACTTGATAAAGAACGAAAAGTATCATTCTGTAAAACTTCAGAGCAATCACAAAGACTCGATCGAGGAAGAAAATTATGTGCACACTCATATGTCAGTTCACTGGTGAAAAAGAATTAGTAACATATATGTACACGAATAGTAGCACAAGACGTTGAGATTATAAAAAAATCTATGTACATCATGATAATATTAGGAATCAGTTTCGCAGGAAAAGTAATCTGCAACGTGCAGAAGGAAGAAAAAAAACGAAAAGGAAGTAGCGTCGGTAAATGTGCACTATTTGTCAGTTACTACAATTGATTTCTGGCTATTGTATTCATCTGCACAACTTGTGATTTGGTCACCGCTATAGCTATTTCTCGGGTTATATATGTACATCCTTTTCGTTAAAATGTGCTCTGTGAGTTTGCGCTAGCTCGACCTATTTTTTAGAGCACTTGTCATGTGTTTCAAACATTCCCTGAATTTCTCTTAATCAATTCATACCAACTCACCCAATTTTTCATATCATTAGACATAACATTAATATATAATCTCAGGTGGAGAGAAACAACGCTTAGATGTTGACGGTTTTTATAGTTTGAGCGTGTTTCCATGAAACCAGGCGAAATATACGTGGGTTGTATCTGTTAGGTATACTGACTGCTTATGCCATGCCTACAATAAGCTTAATGTACTGCATAAAAACTACAATTCTGAAGTCAACACCAATGCGTATGCTCAAATACTTGAAAAAGTAGATTTCTATGTGGGACGACGTCACTCAAGTACTCAGGAGGATTTTGCCCTTCTGGCATTTGTGTTAACAACCTTCTTTCTCACTATGCTTGATAATATCTCATAACCTGTCAGTTGCAGATGTCTCATGCTGTGAAATACGGCGTTGTGAGGCCATAGCTCTGTCATTTTAATGAAACATGATCGTATTGTCCAAAACTTTTGTCTTCACTTTTCGAAGCGCTTATATTCAGATTCACAAACATTTCAATCACTGCGCGATGTAAGTGCATTTAACGTCAGCCAAGTTTTTTGTATGAATTAATGACACTCGCAAGCATGAATTGTCAGCTCAGTCAGTCTTTCACTGTCTTCGACTTACCCAAGGTTTGCACAATGGTCCTTATTAAGATAGGACAACACCCTTATTATGCGCAGCCAGACTTATTCAGTTTCAGGCTCATTGTGTCGATGCTAAATGAATTTTAGCCAGTTGGTGAAAAATAAAGCTTGCCAGCCTCTCTTGGCGAATACGTGTACGTAAAAAAAACGTCAAAAGAGCAACCGGTCAGCGGATGGGCTGGAATGAAAATGGAAAGTACATAAGCTGACTGAGTCATCTGTCGGCTGCCATCTTGCTTCTTATCTTATCTTTATGTTCGGTTTTTAAAAGAGGTAGGTGGCGTGCTGAGGAAACCTGAGTTAGAGGCAGGAAGTCGTAGTTTCTCTTAATGACCTTGCATGGTCTGACCACCCTCGTCCCCTAATTAGCATGATATCAACTTCAAATGACTGTGCATAAATATGTTATAATGTGGGCGTCCCGACATGTGACAATTCTTCCCGTTAGTTTGTTACAAAGCGTTATGCCATTCTTTTCGAAATTATCTCTGAATACACCTAACACAGGACTCAAAATCACTGAAATGACCTAGTTACTCCATTAAATGTCCTTTCATGCTCGACATGACATACATCTCCTTCGGTGCGAACGAATGCGGCAAGGAGGATGCCGGAAGGCTTTTCAACACTAACCCTTTTTCAAGGAGTGCTTACTCAAAAAGTTTTGCAACCTCTACATTATATATATATATATATATGTGTGTGTGTGTGTGTGTGTGTGTGTGGTGTGTGTGTGTGTGTGTGTGTGTGTGTGTGTGTGTGTTATTTGCATTTCTACAGATAGTGCATGTATGTGACCTTCATTAAAACATTAACGGAAAGGACGACTTTTGGCCGTTGTAGGGGATAAGGTTGGAAAGGGGCAAAACAAGGGCAAGGGGCATGAAGGGCGAAGAGCAGCTTCGTGACACGCCTTCGCAAGGGTCAGCCGACCACTCTTACACTACTTGAAACAGGCCACTTTTACTACCGTATATAGCGAGAGCTTTCTGTGCTTCATATAATCAGACTTTAATAAATTCTGTTGAGTGGTCATGTCGGCTCGTAACAAATGTTGAATGTGGCATCTTCCTTTTGAAAATTCTGCGCATGTCCAATTACTCGAGCTGTTTTTTTTCTCAGTTTTGCGCCTTTATTGGGAGTGGGGAGGGTGTGTTATAAATGATTTTTCATTCACGGCCAACTTTCTCTCGCTCCGCAGTACTTTCATGGCAGACATCGTCATCGCGATTACATCGACAGGGTGGTTAGCTTTCGAGGGATTCTGCAAAGCCACGCCACCCAACACAATCAACATCGATAATAGAGGGCATACCGTTCTGGTAAGTTTCTTTATGGCAACATACAACACAGCGGAACTGACACTAAGAAAGAGAATGCGTAGGAGATGCTCTCTCTATTTTTAGATATAGTGCGGTGTAGTAATTATAACTTCGATGGAAAACTAATAATAGTTCACCTAAAAACAAGCGTCTATGAGACGCTGGCGAACGTCTATGAAAACTTAACCTACGAACTGCGCAATTTGAAGAGTTGTCTGTTCTTACGTCTGTTCAAACTTTAGTGGACGAGTCGCGAAAATTCACCTTGGAGTTTCTGTGTATAAAGCGATCAAACAGACACACTCACCATCGAAGGGAGCAAGCAATTACGCAGGCTAAGCTTTTTAAGTAGAGACAGAACAACTACTCGATAGACTTCGTAAATGCACACTTCAGCAAAGACACCGCGTCTTCGAATATCGTAACTTTTCGGCACGTTAAACTTAGTGTGCTATATGGAAATTGACAGATATGGTTTTGCAAAAT
>WOVY01014524.1:1412500-1414524 GCA_013436015.1 Rhipicephalus annulatus | reverse complement strand
GGGGTGAGCAACTCAAATGGTGTTATTGAATTCCCTAAAGAAGGGACAATCAGTGACGTGCATATCTATACACGTCAAGGACATGTACTACAACATCCCACAAACTGAGGCCATCACTACGGTGCAGGAATGCATTGACACTTACGGGGTTGTTAGATTTCAAAACGAGTGTGGGATTAGTGTTCGTAGTTTTTTGGATTTGCTGCGCCTTTACCTTCAGTCACTGTACGTGGAATTCAATGGATCCATTTTTGTTCAGAACGACGGTATCTGCATCGGCTCGTGCCTGGCGCCGATCTTATCGAATTTGTACATGGCGAAAGGAGATCGTGAATTGCAACCCCGATTGCAAGGGTATGGCGTGTGTGGCATGTTTCCGCTACGTTGATGATTTTTTATTATGTTTCCCTAGGTTGAAATGTGCCAGCATAAAACCCGAAGTTTTTGTCGCGATGTTTAAAACAACATTTCGTGGTCTTGATTTCACTTACGAGTTGCCCACAAGTTCTGGCATAAAGTTTTTAGACATCACGATTTCGCAAGGTGAGGGACACATGTGCTGGGAATATGACGTTAGAGGTGATAAAAGTTTGTTAAGCTACAGCTCGGGTCACTCCAAGCTTGTGAAAAGAAGTGTCGCATATGCGTGCATGTTAAACAGCTGCCAAAAGTCGTGTGACCACATGGTAGCGCGTAGTTTGATGAAGCAGATTGATAGACTTAGGGACAGTGATTACCCTGATGCCTTAATCACAGCCTTGGCCGAGAGGCTCTTAAAAACCATCGGCAGCACGCACAACACGAACGTAGGATAAAAGAGAAGCCAGAGGAGAGGCCTATTGTTATGCCTTACGTTCACGGCATTTCGCATGGACTGAAAAGAATTGCAAGTAGGCATGGCATACCCATGACCTTTACGGCACCTCACAATTAGTTTCACTGTGTCACCAAGTAAACAGCGGCAACCAAGGGAACAACCACATATGTTCGGTTAGGCATGTTAACAATTTGTTCCATGTGAAACAAATGTTGTATATGGTACTCCTTTGCCTTGCGGAAATTGGTACGTTGGGCAAACTGGTAGGTGCCTTAACTCACGTTTACGCGAGCATGATTATAACTGCAAGCAAATCAGTCACCCCAGTAACTTAGCTACCCATTGCATGAAGTGTCATTGTAAGCCGAACTTTGAAAAGACCATTGTTTTATCCAGATCAGAAGACAAAAGGGAAAGAGAAATTATTGAAGCTTTCATGATGCGCAGGTTTGGTGAGGACAGGTGTGTTAGTGTGCCATCTATTCATTTGTCAAACAATGAATATACTTTTTTACGTAGACATTTTAGATAGTTGACAAGGCTGGATTTGATTAGCATTGATGGGTGCTTTATCTTGGTGGGCAGTGCGCATGTTCACGCTCTTTCTTTTTCTTTTTTTCTTTTTTTCTTTCTTTTTTTTTTTTTTTTTCCTGTCAACCTTTATATGTGTGTGTGTAACATTTCCATCGAATAAACAGTTGTTAGTTCGCGCTCGTGTGTGTCCTACCTGTGCTTCAGTGTGTCTTTTATTTGTGTGTTTAATTCCAGCGCGGTGTGAGTCTCAACAATGAGCTGCTACTTATTGATAGGTCTCGCTACGTAAATGAATCTAACGCCCGCATAATGCGAAACACAGTAGGCACGTTAACGAAAATAGATTTCACAAGAACTGCTAGAAATACTCATTCTTCTTTTCGACAGCACGTGACTGGAATTGTCTCCCTGCAAATATTGTAAACGCATGCAGGGACTCGTGATCAGTTTTCTTCACCTGTGTCCGGATATTTTCAACAACAGGGCGTATATCACTGTATCGCTGTATTATATTGTGCCGTTGACTGCTTGCTGTATGTTGATGTATTGCTACCACTTCTATCTTGGTCCTGATGAGGACCGGACAGTATCTACAAATGAGAATTAAAAAAACCAACTATATACCATGATACTATACCGAACTATATATAGCAAGTAATAGGTTATGCCATAG